>JAUELA010080474.1:0-10371 GCA_031471845.1 Boltenia villosa | reverse complement strand
CCTCTGTTCCACTCTCTTCTCTATTTATAAAGAAAATCAATCAATATATTCAAACTTGTGTTTTTTTAAGTGAGAAAGTCATGCATTTAGTATTATTTTGCTTATGAATCAGCGGTCAGGAAAATATGGCATGACAGTAAAACCATCTCAAGTATGTTTTTTATTCAGTGTGAAATCATGAATGGAGATCTCGTGAAGCATTTTTGTTGGAGAATCATGATGAATGAAATAAATAACAATAGATTATTAGACGATGTCAAAATGTTACTGACATTACATAGGTTTTTTCGTTTATTTAAGCAACAAATTTAAGTTATAACATTAACATTAAACATCAACTTGAACTATAACAAAACCTCTTAAGATTTGAATTAACCTGGTAGTGGGATTTTTTTTGTAAATGTATTCCTTTTAAAAAATAAATATGATTTTTAGCAAACAAATACTATTCAGACAACAATGATTATGAAATTAAATAAATGCTCAGCCCAGTGGCGGATCCAGATATTTTTGGTGGGGGGGGTATGATTTTTATGCAAATTTTATAATTTATTTATGTAGATGTACAAACGCATAAATTTGATTGTTAGGCTCGTTTTTGCAGCTATGCCTGTGCCTCATACACGAATGTGCAACTATACAAAGCAACAGCCGAATCCAACCTACTCTGTAATGACGCCCCAAATATATATATATATTTCAACCGCCCTCCTTAGGCGTCCCAGTTCCCCCTCCCCCATCACACAACATCTCAGATTGACCAAAACCTTCCTCCATTCTCTATCATGATGTCATTCATGTATTTTTTCCTAAACTCGAATAATATATTCTATGGCAGGCATGTCAGAGTCCCGGGAGGGCTATGGGAGCCAGTTTGTGTTGTCATGAGGGCCGCTTTCGGCGTGCAAATGTGGTTATTGCAAATTAAACAATGTATCTCTCCATTCACTTCTGTGCAAAAATACTGTAATTCCCATTTTTCTTGAAACACTCGCCCTTTCTTCGTTCACCTTCCTTTTTTTCTTAGTCGGAGAAGCACTAGCCATTTTAAACTGTATCTAGCCGTAATTCAAGCGGTTGTATTAGCTAACCGTAATTCAAGCGGTTGTAATATTACGTCTTTTGTTAGGTTTTGGCGAGTCATACGAGCTACTAGATACGCGGTTAAAGTTATGTCGGGTTACCCCCGACATGCGAGTGGAACAACGAAATAATAATGTCTGGCGAGTCCCGACATACAAGCGGAAAGGGTTAAAATCGTCTGTGCGGGCCGCAAGTATACTTGCAATGGGCCGCATGTTTGACATGCCTGTTCTATGGTTTACTATATTTTCTATTCGTTCCGACAAAAAATGAAAAAATATATTTAAAAATGAACTGAGAAAGGAACTGTTCCTGAGAAAACGCAGTAAATACGATAATAAAGCAGTATGCCAAAAGAGCGATAATAGGTTCGAAAAATATCTCTGAGAGGGTCGTTAGGGCATATAACTGTTGAAATTACGAAAAAAATGATATTCGTTATTTGTCGCAATTTGCAAAACTGTGTCATCAAAGAGGACGAGAAGGTCGCTAAATTTGGCGACAAAATTGCTAAATTGGCAACACTGCTTCCAGTTCAAGTCTGTGCAGCGGAAAAATTCATTGTTTCGTCCGTTCGAAAACATTGTTACGTAGGACCAGATATTGCTACGTTGCACGACTATCGTTTAGTTTTGAGCTATTGAGCAGTTTCGCGAATTTCCTACTCCGGATCTCGTCCTAATTCAAAGAAAATTGGGCGAAATAGGGTAGTATAACCACCGCTATGCTTTTTACAAATGACCAATATTTAGCCTATATAGTATATAACAGTAACATAAATTCGCGCGAGCAACAAACACCAAACCCCCCCCCCCCCCCCCTCCCCTCCGCACCACATGTCAAATTTCTGAATACGTCCTGACCTATTGCCGCCTCACGGAATATAACGCAATTTTATTTTTACAGTGTGTAGCCGGTGGGGGGGAAGCTTCGGCTTCTCCTGCACAGATTTATTCAGCACCTTCACGATGTTGCACGCTTGATGATCACCTCACTTCACTACAAGCCATATTCACCCTTGAGCCTTGACGTGAGTAAGTGACTGGGGACGCTGAACTCGTCGCCGGTACAGAGCGGTTTCACTTGACCTTGGTCACGGCTTTCCTCCGCTATCCAAGTTCAGCATGCTCGTAAGCCGGCTTGGTCGCATCATGCGTCCATGTATAAGCCCGCTACGGCTTTCCGGTGAATCCGAGGGTAAATATGATACATCAATCAATCCCGACGTTTGGCCAATGGATATTCAGCCAATATTTGCAGGGGTGGACATTCGGCCTACATTCAAAAAATTAGGCTTCAGGGTAAGAGTTAGGGTTAGGGTCAGTGTTAGCTTCGTTCAGGGTTAGGATGGTAAGGTTTAATTTTTCGAACAAAAATCGGAATTTTTTTTTTTTCAAAAATAAAAATAAAATGTTGGCCAAATGTCCCATTCTGCGACTATTGGCCAAATGTACGGGATTCGTTTTGAACGATGTCTTTTCGGTCAAAGCAAATTAGAATGGTCAAGTTGGCTCCTGGCTGCTAAATGACAACCAAGATGTGATAATTACACGCATCAGTGACGATTGTTCAAAATATAGCTGTAGATGTCGCTACAGAGTCGAAAACATGTGCGTTTGTTGTGCAAAGTAGCGTCCGTAGCACCTGAGTAATATTGCAAGTGGACTTCTGAGTAGAATGGTGTTTAGCATTTAGGTGTTGAATGATACGGAATATATAATATTTCATGATGCTACAATCAACTTGAACCTACTCTCCTAGCGCTTATTTTTTAGCAATCAAGCATTCACCTCGTTTTATTATGTATCTCATTCTGTAGCTGTCACTGCAATCAATGCATTTTGCAATGTCATAAACCATTCAGTAGGCTTTGATGTCATGTCATTTTTATACACTGACTGCTGTTTTCAAAAATTGGATTTATAATGATGATAAATATAAATCCAATCTACTTTTCTGGAGGCTTATGACATTGTATAATCTGTATAATATCATATTGCAAAGTACAAAGCATCAATAGTTTATTTAACAATGGTTGCATTTAGATTTTGTACTTTACAAAATTTGTTTTGTATTTTTTATTATTGTGAGCTGATTAACTAGAGATGTTGAGATTCCATACACTTGTTCATTCACAACCCTCTAAATTTCAAAAGATTTATCAGAGCGGTTGTTGATACAGTTACCGGTGGGTGGTGAATTACCAGACATAAGCTATTGACACTTTTGTATGAGAAGCTGGAGGAATGGGAGTGCATTCCTTATTCCTTTGCCCTCCACACTGGAAAAGTTGAAGTGGAGACCCTCAGATGCCATATAAATTGCAAAGAAACTTCAGGCGTCCGATCTGCTACTTTCAAATATAGGTAAGCTAAAAATGGTGATATTGTATAGTATTAAGAGTTTTTATTTACTTTCAATGTGCATGTTGAAAGCAGTGGATAGTTTTGTATTTATTAGAGATAGTACCAAGTCACTGAAGTCGAGTCTTATTTATTGATGTAAGTGACTCGAGTTGACTCTTTCTGCTCTGAGGTTCGAGTCAAAGGCACAAGCATTTCCTCAACCTACCACTTTTTCTTTTTTTTCATGCTTATGCTGTGTAAATAATGAAATTACTACTACATGAGTAGTGGGATGCCATATTGTCATATCGATTTTGCTATGCCAATGCCCGTGCTCCCTCATTT
The DNA here is from genome assembly GCA_031471845.1 of Boltenia villosa. Lineage (NCBI taxonomy): Eukaryota > Metazoa > Chordata > Ascidiacea > Stolidobranchia > Pyuridae > Boltenia > Boltenia villosa. The sequence goes on along the minus strand of JAUELA010080474.1, from coordinate 6,598 downwards.
CTTTTCTTATCACGACACCGCTGTACATAATTTATACAATGCCAATTTTTGTAAAATTCTATCAAGCTAATGGATAAATGTACCTAATATGTTTCACTTTTATTTCACGCTTCTGGTGTTATATATGATCAATAAGACATTTCAAAATGTAGTGGAAATTTCGCCCTATCCAAATTATCAATCACAAAACTTCTTTAATTTTTTCCAAAGTATTTTTTCCATGTGTGTACTTGTGTGATACTGATATATAGATATAATTTGTTTTTGTTCCTTTTAAAATTTCAGATGAGATTGATTGAGATGAACTAGACATAATACTTATCAGTGTATATCATATATCTAGAAAATATATAAATAGAATTGAAGAGATTTTATGAAATACTGTAGGTTTTTCCTTTATATGTATGGTGTTATATTTTCTAGCTACCAGGGCCTCTGGTTATTTGACATGATTCCCTCTAGTTGTGGATCTGTATGTAGTGTAAGCCACAAGGATGCCTAAATAAGAACTGTAAAAAGTCGAAAATGTTGGAACTAAAACATGGCCTTATTTGTGCACAGCTTAAAGTGCTAATAAAACTATGTCTTACATTGTGACGTTTTTACTGGACCTTTTGAATGTAACAAATTGAATTTATTCATAGCCTATATAATTTAAATGATCATTGTGAAATCTATACAAAGGGTCCTTCCTTGGAATTTTTCATATTCCCGAAATTCCTCATACATGTTTTACTCTATCTGAATAACATTTGTCAACATAAGGATATGTCATGTGGAGTGGTGTAAACCACAAAGTCAATAGAAAAAGCAAATAAATATCCTTAAAGATTGAGAAGTGCGTATTCCTTGTTATAATCCGGGATTTGTTTATTTAGTCCGCGACTAATAGCTTGTTTTTGTGGGAGATTGCGATCTATTTTGAGATAGGTTCACAAAAGGAGAATTGTATTTCAAGTAGGTCGATTTATCGCGAGGATACCAAGTAGTGAACCGTTCCTCTGATTCTTTACAAATATGGATCCTTTACAACATATTACTTAACTATACCTGTCAACTTATTCGTTTCACCCGCATTTTATGTTTTTTCAGTCACTTTTATGTGGTACGGTGGTAAAGACGATTTATTCGCGTTTCAGATCTGAAAAAGTGCAATTCAGGTTTCCGAATAACAATTGAATTCAGGTTCAGTCGTTATAAAGTTTAGTCTTTCACAATTCAAAGTTAAGATTTATCAAACGAACAGATAACCAACGGCTATATCACAACTCAAATGACATGAGCGATTTTTATTGATACTTTGATAAAAAAACGAAGGATTTACCCCAGTGTTTTTCAAACTGTGTGTCGCCAATAGTGTCTAGGTATGTCGCGTACAGAACTAATTTTATCGATAATTATTCAATAAATGTAAGTCATTCAATATATAATTGCCCAGATTTATCGATAATATAATATTTATTCAGATATAGCGCAGCGTCACAGGGTCAATAGGGAAGGATGGAGCCACATTCACATTTCGGCTTATCAAGCATATATTTAGCGAAGTCGAAGAATTTCTAAGAAATATTGTCAGAAGGGCAGCAAGTGGTCATTGGCAATCAATATTTATGACTCAGGCAAGCGAATAAAATGTAATCCCCCATATTTATCTTATAATTTAAATTATTTAACCCATCACAATGATATCTGATCGATATCAAAACTCAATAATAAATCTAATTTCGAACTTCTAAGTCATCCTGATAGTCCAAACACTTTTTTGACACATCAATGTGCTGTTTAATTTCTTTTTTTTGAAACAAGAATGAAAATGTTTGCGCGCCTTCGCCGCGTATTCAATTTCTTTTCTCTGTGCTATCAGACGTGCCAGTGCTAACAGGTGTTAGTGGCAAACATGAACTTACGACACTACATTATCACGTAAAATAATAGGGCTAACTTCATACTTCATTTGCAATAAATGATGTGTCGCGTAAAATTGTATTGCCAAAAAGTGTGTCGCCAACTGAAAAAGTTTGGAAACCTCTGATTCACCCTATCGATATTTTATTAAATGTTTTAACAAGAAAACCAATGAAAATCGTATCGACATGAGTTGGCTTCTTGTTCGCGCATGTTATTGTTCATTGAGCAAGAAAACTTGTTTATGCCTTGCAACTCCGCTGGGAAATTAAACTCCGTCTAACCATTGATTACCCGTTGACGATATATATGTAATGACTTCAAGATTGAAGGAAGAGCGAAATTGCAACAGAGAATGCACTTTGTCCATCAACAACTTGTAAATTCAATTGTAAAAGGATATTGAATGTTGTGAATTGATTTGTTAGTAAGCTAGCCTATAGTAAGATCTCGAGAGGATTGGGTTTATTGGTCGAGATGTCTAAGTTTTGATTTGGGAAAAGCAATATTATTTATAGCAATTACAAATTGCTTTTAGATCAGGAATTAGTTGATCTGTAACACAGGGGTGTACAACCTGCGGCCGTGGATAATAACCTATGCGGCTGTACACATGTACATTAATAAGTTAGGTAATCATAATTCAACTTATTTGATTTTTCCAATATGCACAACTCTTGGGAAAATTTTCATATTTTTTATTACTCTACATAAAAGCTTCAGTCTAGATTTATTTGAAAGAGGATACATACAAAATACTTGCAATTTACAACTTGAAATGGCCAACATGGTTTGATTACACTGACGGCCGTTAGTGAAAATAAAGTCTGTAATGCGGCGGCAATATTGAAAAGGTTGTGTATCCCTGATCTATATAGCTATTGCTATATTGGTAAATGATAGCCCAGTTATTGTTCTGCATATTAACGAGATTAGATTAGTAGCGTACATCCCTTGAGGTTTCGAAGATAATTGGTTATTGTTTTAGAGTTGTCAGAAACGGTTTTTAAATGCGCTCAAAGCCCAATTATTATTGCCTCGTGTCGTGTTCCTTTCAGATCGATAATTCGTATTTGTCGTGTTACAGTGATTATTGGGAAATATATAGCTCCCGATTAGTGTTAGATTTTTCTCTCTCTTTTTTTTTCTCAACTCCGACATTTCTAACTTTTTTCCGCTCACCAAATCTAAACTTCTTCTAGGTCTAAACACACCAAACCCGTTAGTTGCATGCGTTTCTATTCCGATTTAATTGTATTAACCATTCATGATGCGTTGATGAAAAACCATCAAATCCATCTGCATTGCGAAAAGTTTCAGGGCAATCGCAACGCAAGCCTCTCGCGATCTGCATGGTATTGTCGGATAGTCAGTACTCGATGGTCAGTCAATTCCACAACGATATTAGACTCGTTACGCAGACATGTGTTTCCATAGGCAAAAAAACGTATTATATCTCCAGGCTGGTATATTTGTATATATCAATATCTTGTCACACTATTTTCATACAAATTCAGTTCTTTGCTGAATAGAAATGACGCCAGCAATGTTACCTCGGAAGGATTAGGCAAAACCTCCAAACGCCAGAGGGAAGAATTGACTGTATTCAGTTCGTTTTTAAATTTAATTCCATAATCCTTGCACTAATCTATGATGTGTATTCTTCCAGTTAATCTCTGTGTGATCAAGATCATTCCTTGCAGAATAATTCTGACGGGTACAACTGCTTTACACAGCTCCGTTTGTGCGGTAGTTAGAGAATATTCAAGGCTGGAAATGGAAACCTAACGCGCTTTGTTAACGAATGCTCAACTGTCCGAGTCTCAGAATGAGAGTTTATGTGACGTCATTACAAAATGACGACATGATTTAAAGAGTGTATGAAGTTACTTTGAGTTCTTTGGAAGTTTCGACATCACGGTTACAATACCGCCCAATAAGTATAAATGTCTTCAGTAAGGCCGGGTAGTTAGTATCAAATCACATAAAAGTGTGGTTTAAAGTTTAGTAAGTATAATAGTCACAGTTTTGGATAGAACTTTAGATACAGAATTAAGGGGTTAGAATTAGTTATAATGAGTTATTTGGAAGTTTGAAGTGACATCATGATTGCAACACCGCCCAAGAAGTATACATGACTTCAGTAAGATCGGCTAGTTACTTTAGGGTGGTCTAATGTTTCGTAAGCAAAGTAACAGTTTTGGATAGAAGTTTAGTCACAGAATTAAAAGGTTGGACTTAGGGGGTTAGGGTTAGGAGGTTAAGGTTGGTGTTAAGGCTAGAAAGTTGGTATTTTCCGTTTTTCCTCCAACCATAGATTCAATAGTTTGACAATCCCTATGTTAGCAAATGATAAATGTTGTTTTGGATTTGGTATTCATGTTATCACCGATGAAAAATCATATTATTAAACGCTCTTCGCATGAATTGTGATGATTTATACAAGCGGGTGTCTTTTAATAAACACATATTACCAGAAATACACAATACAACGCCCTCATGTCAATCAAATGGCGCCTGTACCATCCGAGTTTGTTTGCAAAATAAATACCCGAGTCAATAAACGTTAGTCGGACTGAGAAGTCAGCCTGTCGGGAGAAAAGTAGAGTAATTTTATTTTATGGTCTGTACTATCGAATCCAAGTTGCGCAGCGTCAGTTACATTTAGAAAAATGGATTTAGGATTTGTGTAGTAACGGTATGTGGCACAAGGCTTAGGTGAAGACGAAAGTTTTCTGTGTGAAATATTCAATTTGTTTTTATAGTACTCAGTCACGGATCTCCGGCCTGGTGTGAATAGGAATGGCGGGCGCTTGTATTGAATATGACCGGTCAGACATACTAATCCATGCATATGTGTCAGAACATTGAGTGCAGTTGGTGTATGTTCGTCTGTTTCATAAACAACAAGCTGTATAACGTCAAGAGTTAAGATATGGTGCAGCAAACTGTTTATCCTTCTACGCTGCCTCCTATTTGTGAATCCGTACAAGCCACAAGGATATTCAATCAAGACAAGTTTGTTTGAACATAGCTAAAATTGATACGAATGCGTCGTCTGAAGAAACTAGATGCTATGATGCTATCATATAGCGAAAGCCTTCGAAACTTTTAGCTGCGTGCGAACTAGACTATATGTCATATATTATTTTGTTATACCGGCGATGGTTAACATTTTTGGTTGATATAGATTACTCGTACCGGGCTGATGTATCAGACCAATTAGTTGAAAACGGAAGATTTGTGTCTTGTCAAACCAATAGTTTTTTATCGAAGACATTGCATATGCTTGAATAAGAGTGGCTCAACTTTGGCCTTTGGAGATTCATAAGGAACGCATATGAAAATATAAATGGAAATTCGCCAAATACTTTGGTCCAAACGTTTTTTACGCACACCCAGGTTCTTTGAATTGCTATAACTCTTTTAAAACGTGTGGGCTCGACATAAACTCTTCTGCAATAAAGGCCTCAACTCCACAGCATAGGTCATGAACCAGACTGACCAACCTTTCGAGGCCTATATTATTGCGTAAATCCCATTAGATTGAAAGGGGCGGGGAATATGACGTTAAGTAAGTCCTAACTCGCTGTAGCGTGTTAGATAATAATTTTCTTCTTATTGTGAAGCACATTTCAAGAAAGTACGCCCAAGGCGGGTGAAAATGTTGTGATTTAGTAAAATAGTCCCCTCCCCATCATATTGCTTCGCTTATTTCTATTCCTATCTATCACTTAGCAACCGCTCGGATCTATTTATAGAACAGTGCGCGCCATCAACTAATATTTGTCAATGCATTAATAATATGATTGTGATAGCCGATACCTATTACTTACTTATCCCCTATTTAACAAACAAACAATCACTTTCATTTGTATAAACTGCCAAATGATCACCTTCCCGTTATCAGGCGCCTACGTTACTGATGTTTTATTTGTCTTTGTACATTTATCAATTTGACTCTCTGATCTCAGATATTTCTTGAAATTCTATAATTTGTTCGTTGATAAATGATAGAAGAAGTAGATGAATTTTGCATTTACGGAAAAATCAACGTTTTGCAGACAGAAGGAGGAAAATCCTGAAACTTTTATGAATATGTTGGTAGGGCTATTAAACCGTTCACAGAATTTTAACCAATTTAACCGGTGCTACGATAATGTGCATCACGAAATGATATTTGTGACAGTAATGTATTGCTGCTGTCAATCTGGAATTAACGCTTGGAAAGACAAACTAGTCATTTCAGTATCATTAACTTCAGCGTTAAATTTTTTTTTTAAACAATACAATAAAAAATAAATAATTCGGCCTGATCCGAAGTATATCCGAATAAATATCACTATCTAAATACCCACCATTAGAAGTATATAATTAACGGTATACTGGTAAGATTTTGTACCAGTAAACCGTTTATGAAAATGACAGAAATTAACAGCCATATATGTTGGTTAGTTTCAACTTGGTGTCACTCTGGGTCACCCCAGGGTGCAATGTCGATTAACTCTTCTATTAAGTCATAAAATGGGCTGAAGTGTCGGTATGAGAAATAGGAACAGAGAGGAGGCAGGAGAACATAGGTCTTACAGCAAGGGTTCCCAATCTTGGTGCAAGGCTGTCTGGTGGCCGAGTGGATAAAACCGTCGGCTAGTCATCTATGCTCGCTGAGGTTCTGGGTTCGAATCCCGGCAGC
>JAUELA010080363.1:0-10372 GCA_031471845.1 Boltenia villosa | reverse complement strand
GATTTTTATTCGCAATTCGCCAGTTCTTGTTTAGTTTTTGCATCGATGCCTCAAATCAAAGACTGCCGCAAGCTAGGCGATTATTTACCAGCAATAAACAAGGACTTCCTGTCCGGAGGAGATCGATGAAAACTACACGCAATTTGATACCCACAACAAGAAAAATTTCTCTATTTTTATTAAACTGGCAATTTTTTCTCCCCAATTCTCTCGTTTTACCCAGGCAGCCAGCCTATCCTTGACTTTTTCGCCTAAAATAAGAAGATGCTATCAGGCTTATTTTTATCGCATTAGGTCATGTTTAATTTTTACCCCGCGTTATACGATGTCATACTGTATGGTTTAGAGGCGCGTTGTTTAAACGAACTTCCCCTCACGTACTGTAAAATCATTCGTTATGTTTGTAATATATTGGTAATTAAAAATACAGTATTTTGATTTGTTTACGATTAATATGGATAATCTCACACGATATGCCATTTTTAAAGGCCGAGCCCGGACAGACCAGTACGGAATAAAATCCCCGGGGAACTGATTTGAATGTCATCATCGTGAAATGCCAATTCATTCATTTGAAATCCCCGGATGTTAAAATTCAGAACACTAATCTTTATCCATAGGTTGTATATCAATCATCAAAACTTTGCGGTGAACCCGTGGCCTTTAGTTAGTATACATTAGCACATGCATGCAAATTAAAGTCCAATTAATTCTAGATACGATTAATCTTTGCGGTTTAGCCTTGTTATTGATTTTGACCGCTTGATCGGAGCAAATTAGTTTCAAATTCGAACATTTCAATGTTTGATCTTTGGAAAGTAGATCCAAATCACACGCGCTACCTTAATTACAAACGGACGTTTGGTAATCAACGTTATCAAGGGTTTTGAGTGTTCAAATTGCTTCAAATCACCATTTAACGTGGTTTAATATGCAGGAGAGTCTTCCAAGGCCATTATTAGTGGGCCGTTAATAAGCTAGGCCACATGTGGAATATAGACTCGAGTGTTTTTTCAATGTTCCCACCAGTGATAGTATTAAACTAACCAAGAGACCTGTCATTATGAATTTGTCACACGTTTAGTTTCCCATTGCATGATCGCTGTTTGTTCAAAGTATCCGCGCTGATTTTTCTGTTCAGGAGCCATCATTAATTCCACATGATCATCTGCTACCCGGATGGCGATTATTCAACCCCTGGATAATTAACTAGAATTATATTAATTAACAGAGCGATTAAACCATGCTTGATTTCTCACCACAAACTCGGCCGAAAAAATAAGGTGAATATGCTCATTTCGAAGATCATCAAATATTTGACCTCTTCAGAGTTTTTTTTTTTAAACCGAGAAATTCATAACACGCAAGATTCGGTCATTGAATTTGCATTTTTTGAACGACACGATTTTTTCAAACTTTATTACCCTACCCTAAAAAAATTTGAATGAAAAATCTTAATATTTTCCCCTTATATTTTTGCCTCGCTTTATTTGTGAACGAAAACCCGATGGAACTTGAATGGTCAGTCATAATCGTTTATGATGAATCGTATTTAACTGGGACAAGGAATAGAATATTGTGGTCGTTTGTCCTTATTTCCTTCTTGTGGCAAATTTAATTTTAGTTCGATCTAAAAACCATCTTCCCTAATTATTGCAACCGCTATCCCAATTAGTCGTATGTCTGATCAAGTATTATAATGAGTCATAATATTTTAATCATATTATAATTATGGAGTACTTAGATTTTATTTTTGGTTCACGGCCTGCCATTCAAAACTCTAGGAATGGTGGAATATGGATGACATTGTTCAATATTCACATGCTTTTTGAGTACCCTTAACAAATACATTGCGAAATTCATAACCAATCGTTCGTTATTTTTAAACGGCCAGACTCCAGGTCTCGCAATTTTTGCCAGCACATATGCAAAACAGCTACACCTATTCAGGGCATAATTTTTGCGCATATTTCGAACTATATTTCATCGACCGTCTTGTCGTCAGTAGATTAGATGGTATCTCTTCTTCAAACCGAACTTTCTTTTAATATATTTACCCGGACGAACTGTCAGGAAATTGATGTTGAGCATTATCTCTAACGCTTTCCAATATTAAGTCATAGCCTCAAGCCTATGTTGTTTGTTTATATTGATATTTTCACCACATATAATTATTGGCAAACAGTAAACTCTCAATAGATTTAGATAACGCGTAGTTTCTGCTTAGCTGCGCATGATGTAATTCACAAGTTTTCATTCACAAAATTTCATCAAAATCTACTTGGGGTAGTTGTTTAGCACGCACTGGAGCGTTAAAATGGGGTAAAGTTGACGTGGGGTACAGTTACATACCCACCTTTGTTGAATCAAGATCGCTAAGTAGTGTTTTACAATCGTGATGTACATCTTCATCGAGATATATCTCATTTGACATATAATTACGGGCTTTATATCGATGGAGATAAGAATATGCTTCCGGTATGCTTATATTGAGAAAGTTACCTCGTTGCGTGTTCATGACGGTTTACATTATATACGACTCTCTACCGCACCGAGTGGATTCACAAAGTCTTTGAATCTGCCAATTCAGCAATATTATATCGGTGTGTGTGTGTTGGCAACACTTGGAGAGTTTACTTTTACCAAAACAGACACAATTAATGATAAGGCCCGCGATAAGAAATAATATCGTTTGTCCAAATACCACAATCGTTTTCTCGATAGTTTATATGCAATCTCATATCGGAATTGTACATTTCCATTTCAAACTACTCCATATGTCTATTCATTTTTCAGGTCGTTCTTATTCTGAGTGGAAATCTGAGTTTCCTAAACTGGCTCACGATGGTCCCGGCTTTATGGTGCTTGGACGACGCCTCCATACAGTGGATGTTCAGCGACAATACCAAGAATGAACTGAGCCGAATCTTACACAAGAGAAATATTATAAAACGGAAAAAGAAACGGCGCGAAATCGGTGAATATTTATTATAAATTTATCATCTGATTATCCTAGGGATATCCAAGATATATCTATGTAAAATCGGAATTTCTTCCACATGTTTCGGACGATTGGTTTCCTGATCCATATTGCCAATTTTTGTGGGTGATGATGAATGTTATACTAATTGCGTCATTCATACGATTAATATGCTCATTAGGATTTGTAGGTAGGAGCAAAACAATGCTCGAAAGTGTCAATTTGTGGCAGTTTAATCTTATTAATTGCCAATGAAAAGTGCATTTCAGTTCTTGGAATGTGCTTATCGTTATCAAAAAGTACTTTTAATATTTTGTGCAAATATTACCTATGTTTGTCGCGTTTAATTTTATGTGTTATCTTTTCAGGTGATAAATTCCGTTCGTTCGTTAATTTTCTTCTGGTATGTTTGATTGGTTACCTGAGTTTCCCTGTAGTGACGAATCTACTGTCTCGGCATCAAAGCATGAACCGCTCCTTCGATTCGTTACGTATTGTTAACACCTATGGAGCGTTTGGCAGGTAACTATGGCAGACTACTAAGTAATGTATGTACATAGCAAATTCCAACCGTATTTAAATTGAAAATTTTCCGTATGTATACCAAGCGACCTTCAGACGCGAAAAATAGCATTCCAAGTGCATATGTCGCTGTATGAATACAAATGAGTGGTTTCTACTCTTCAATACATATAATGTTTGCACTGGGAAAATATAATACCAAGAAATTACTTTGTTAAAACGGTTATCATTATACTTTGATCTGGGATATATCTGTAACGTTTGTCGTCGTATTTCTCATTGTATTGCTCAAATGTTACCGATAATCCGTGGCTAAACCCTTTTCTGTTGGGAAATTGTCAAAACTATGATTCGATTTGAAAAAGGATATCCAATGAATTCAATTTTATTTACCTCATTCTGTAGTTCAAGGAAAAGGTACAGAATATGGAGAAAAGTATGAATTGTGAATTCTCATCGAATTCCGACTTTGAGTACAAAACAGTGATTTCGGATTTCAAAATTTACTTGTGTTTTAAAACACACCACTTTTTCGCAGGGTTTTTGTGGTAATGTGTTAAAAATGTTAAAAAGTTAATGTTTTCCAAAACAGATATCACACATACTTCGCTGACAGGTAAACTGATTCGATTCGATTCAATTCACGCAAAATTTTCAAATTCATTCAAGTGGTAAAAGAATCGAAACTGCTTTTCCCGAATGAAGCAACTGCGAATGCTTGCCTTGTCTGCACGTATTAACATCGCGCCATTACATAAGTACTATCGTTAGCTGTCCCATGAGGTAGCTATAATGCGTTGGCGGGGGATAACGGGAAGAATTGATGAGTTTGCAGAGGATAATTTTCACACGTGATAAATTGGAGTGAAACCACTGAGGATTGGTAAAAGGCTGTGAATACGTAGCGACAGGTGTTTCGCTTGCATTGTCCTTGACCGACTATCACTATCACAGACGAACCATCTTGTAGAGGAGTTGAAATTATCGAATCCTGATGACAGATTAAGCGTGTGAATATTTATGAACGCTATATTTTACCAGAGTTTTTTTGTTCAATCATGAGTAGCTTATCTGATCCAAGTCCATTTGGGTTCAATGCCAATCTTTCAGGTTTATGCGAGTCTATGGTAACGGCTAGCGCGCCTTCAGGAAGCGTTCAGATATAATATCATACTGATGGCAATTCTTTGCTGGACTTTTCCGATTTGTATATCCAGCTGACAGTTATACATCTATTGTCCGTGTCAAATACGGTGGTAAAGGCAGCAGGCATTCTCCACTGGGGTAGAAAAATGATTTTCATACAAAAATTTCTGAGAGCCCCATTTGGTCGATGTGGACGTTTTTTCTTCGAGAGGGTTCTTTTTGCTTTTAAAAGTATCGAATTTCAAATGATAAAAAGCCTATTCGTCTGATGATTACGAACGCAGCCTGATTTGGTAGACCACTATTCCCACCATAGATAACTTTATCTATGTTGTGGGGAGATATGCGGCTACGCCATCTGTAGATACTACCATGTGAAAACGCTCAAAGTAAAGTTCTAATGCAAATTTTATTTTTGATCCAATATTTTTACATCTTCTTTCACTTTCAACAGCATCACGAAAACTAGGACGGAAATTATTCTGCAAGGTACTCATAGCAACGACCCAAATTCGCCCAACACAGTATGGCTCGAATATGAATTTAAATGTAAACCGGGCAAAATCGACCGACGACCGTGTATTATTTCTCCATATCATTACAGACTTGATTGGTTAATGTGGTTCGCTGCTTTCCAGGTATATCTTATTCTTGTCTTTTTCTCCATATGGCAATTTTATCCAGAGTCCTGATAACATATTCCTCATTATTTGGGCTATCTGTCACCAATATGATTCGTTTTATGATTCGTATGTACAAATATAAACTCTCGTTTCTGGACATTTTCACATTCATTGTCACATAGCGCGTATCTCATTTCAACGGGTCCTTGAGAACCCTTCGTCCAATCTAATTTTATATAGTAACATAAACAATGATGACGTCAAAATATCTTTTTCTTATGGTATCATATCTTTTTGAATATTTTCATGACATATTATATATCATGACAAGTTTCCTGTAGACATGCCAAGTTTGATTTAATTTTCTTTATTTTCAAATTTCAGAATTACCAAAGGAATCCTTGGTTCGTTCATCTTGTCGCCAAACTTCTGTTGAATGACGAAATAGTCACGTCATTATTCGAGACAAATCCTTTCGCGAACGGAAAACCACCGAAGTGAGTAATAATCACGTGTCAAATAGTCATTAATTTTCTCACAATTTTCGAAAAAAAAGTGTGCCTGTATATTTATTTTAGTTCATCACCCACTTCCAAATTAACCAGCTGTTGAATTGATGCTTATAATGGGAAAAATATGCAATTCTGATATTTTGCACTTTGAGTTGGAAATCGGGGTGACTATATATATATGTCCCAGGTGCCCAAAAAAAGTAATTCGTAGCTGAAATTTTCTAAGGGAACTGAAATGGGAGTACAAAATTCTGTATATATGTGGCAGGGCACAAAATAACAGCCAGTCATCACTAAAATGACTGGCAATTTGAAGGATTTGACAACAAGGCTTTGACAGTTGTCAATATTTGACACCAGTCAAAATGACCGGCTATAAAATCGCAGGAATATTTGTGTTTTCAATGCGAAATTAAACAGGACACAAAATAACTCAATTGTAAAAGTTCGTTTTTCATATGATGAACGTAAAATTTCGCCATAATAAAGGCAAATAATTTGACAGGCCAAACAACAGTTTTGACAGGCCAAGCCTGTCAAAATGAGAGGCCTCCCAAAATTCCTCCATTGTGCCCTGATGTTGACTGTTTATTTCAGACATATCAGAGCTGAGCATTACAAATACAAGTACACCGTGATCGGGAGTTCTGCAGCAAAAGCAGGGAAATGGTGGAAGAGGAAAAGGATTGATTCATATCTTCCTGCTGTTAATCTTGATATGTTGAGAAATTACTTGGAACAGCAAGGATTTGATGTTCCTAGATTAAATTAAATGACCAAATTTTATACTGCTTTTGCCTAATAATTTGCTTCAAATAGACAAAGAAATTTACCTTTACCCTTTGGTCAATCATAAATTAATTTTTTTTATTATATTTCATGCTAAATTTTTACCAGAAATAAGACAATTCTCCTGATTATTACATTAGGTAGGGCAGTTCTTCTGTCAGTGTACGAATATATATGAAAAAAAGGATATAGGTTGATATGAAGACTGGCCAAAGTGCCCTGCTTCGCCGGGTCAATAAATTTGGGATACATCATCAATTTCTACTTTTTCGTTATCCTGGAAGCATTTGTAAAGTTAACTCCCCCCCCCCCCCCCATTTGGACCCCGAAATAAGAAAGTTTTGTAAACTTATAAGTTCACTGTTCGTTATTCCCTATGCTCTACATGCACACCGCATCCCTATGCTCTATCAGTCAGTCCATGTTACAAATTTCAAGTTCCTGTTTTTTTTTGGTTCATAATCTCCACCTACTAAATTCGAAGTCTTCAAGAAACAATTCAACTTTTTCACCCTTATCCCAATTTTGGCCCCAAAAAATAAAAATTATTGGATTTCTATATTTTTTCCAGAGATTACACCTGACAAGTTACCAACGTGGCAAAATTTTCTAGCTTATGTGGAAGTATGAGAAAAAGTTATGACATGCAAAGATACAATAAACAAATATCAATCCTCTATATCAGGGGTGGGCAATCAGGCGATGTCAATTTGTGTGGTACAGACATTTCGCACAGAAAAATGCGGTTAACGAGACACATTTACATCAATAAGAATCGTGTTTTTGTGTATATATTAGTAAATATAGTTTTTGTTGAATGCTGCCCGCGGAGAAAAAAAGTTTGCCCACCCCTGCTCTATATATATATATAGATTGAATATCAGGAAACCAACGTATTTCATCCTTGAAGAGAAATGAAGCACCCTTTATTTAAGTGCAATTTATTTTATTACAACACTTGAAGTTAATTGATTAAAAAATGAAGATAAAATAAATCAGGAGCCCTCTTCTGACCAGAGATGCTTTTGGAGCACATCAGACTTTCCAGAAGCATTTGTTGCAGATTAAAAATGTAACTCTTGAACTTTGCATTTAATCCAATTCAAAATCATATATCCTGGTATCTTCTCTAACTTCTTCACAATAAAGAATTAACAGAATATGGATTTAAAAGACTATAGCCGAAATAACAACCATACATAGCTTGTAATAACGAAATTTCATTGTGAATTCTGGGCAATTGAAAACAAGATGTTCAAAAATAAAGAGCGTGCGGAAAATCTAAATGAAGATTCTCATACAAAAATATTACAACAAAATAAGTGGAATTAATGAATAAAATAGTAAACTAAATTCAGCTATATGTGAACTTGGTTACAGAAAGTATTGGCTACCTCAGTACCCTCCATAGATTGTAGTTTTGAAACAATTTTATCAACTTGACAGTCCTGGTAAAATTAAAAGAAAACTATCTCTTTATCCAGCATTGAAATTCATAACCTTAAGCAGAATACAAAACCACACAAACTATAATACAATAGAAATAGTAACAGAACTACAATTACATTTTCAAAACCGGAAAATAAATATGACATAATAACCAAATAGATATTTAGTTTATTTACATTAATTGCCATTGGATGGGATTGATCAAGAATCATAGTTAGGTGTTAAGAGTACTGTGTGTTTGTGACAATTGTGAATGAACACAGCAGTTTTGAAAAATGTGAATTGAAAATTTTTTAATCACAGGTATTTAAGCTTAATCTACACTTGTTTTTTCAGATAAGATTAATTTGCAACATAATTATTTCTAAGTTATTAGACCTACTCTACTCATCACCAGTTGACCATCTACAATTAATTTACAGTCATGCATAGGAACAGAGAGACATTTAAAACATTTCTAGATCTTAATAGAATAGGTAAAGTAAAAAAAAGATTAAGTTCACACAAAAAAGTTAGCAATGAGGAGGGCTCTTCACATTGAACAATTTTTTCCCAATTGTCTAAATGAATTATCAACACGACAACTGAAATCATTGTTTTCCGTATTATAAATTTCAACCTAGTAAAAATACAAAAATGTATCCACATAAAATTATTGTGCAATTGAATGTGAATTTTAAATGGAATGTTTTTTGGTGTTAAAATAATCAAAAATAGTGCTAACCCATTAGTAGTAACCAATTTCGAAAAGCACATTCTGGGGCAGGAACTATTTCACCCCAATGACCCAAAAAAATTGACCCCCTTTTCAGGGTGGGGAATTCTCGAATTGTAAAATCAGATGCAGTTCCCAAAGTTCACATTAAGTAGACGTCACGAAGCAGTGCATACAATTAAATATTTGCTATGCCTTCAACTGAAAGGCAGTGTTCAACATTAAACAATTAAGCACATGCGCCAACAACAAAAGCAGAATGCTGGTGACGCACAAAGTTTTCTTATCAGATATTTTAATTTATTTCTCCGATAAGACTTCACTCTTCTGTTTTGCGTCGCAGTCGTTCATCTTTTTACTCGAACCTGAAAAAGTTAGAAAGATTTGTAGAGTGAGTTTATATTGAAGACACATTAGTTGATTCACATACAAATACCACAATCTGATGTTTTCGCATTACTGTCTTGATCTTTAGAAATATTCGTGACGGGAGCAGTGTCGATCTTATTCCAGCGCACAACTTCGCGCCAGATAACTTCCTTCCACTTTTCCACGGTGTATTCCGCTTCGTCGATCGACTCGTCGAATATTTTCGGAGGGGGACCCTCAACCTCACTTGGGTCATACCTGAAAATTTCAATATGTCAATGGTATTGTCATATTTCTACCTATGGCCTCCTATTTAGGGAAACTCTAATGGAAGAAAATTATTCACTCACCATACATTAATATACGGATGCTTTAGCGCTTGATCAACCGTTATTCGACCAGCTGGATCCACCACCAGCATTTGTGCCAGCAGATCTCTCGCTTGGCTCGCGCGCAATCTAGGATTCGAATTGGAATCCAGTGGAAACAATTCATCTGGAAATATCTTACTGATCGTGTGTCCTCTCTGGAATGGTCTGGCTTGAACGTAGTTACGAACGGATGGTTGTAATTTGTTGATGAATTCCTGATTAAAAATATATCAGAAAATAAAAATATTGAAAAATTTGAGCAGCGAATAATCAGAAATTAACCGGTAATCAGGCGTTTCACTCATTAGTATGTTTTTATTAAAAAACTTTTACATTCCACTATAGCATTATGATATCAGACATAGTCTTGTTCATACATAATTATAAGTTTTATTTTGTAAGCTTTCGCTATATTATAACATCTAGCTTCTTTCAGACGGAGAATATTATCATTCTTCGCATTTTATATAAATTTCTATGAAATTATTATTACGGGTGGGTATGATTGCAATAACCTTTGTCCATGTTCTACTTGAAAGTTCATAAGAGACTGAGTCAATGCTGGGAACATCACTCTAACTTAGTTAATGGGAGGGAACAGAACATCCAATACACAACTTTCCACATTGCACAATGAAATATTCCCACAACACTTACCATACTCCCACTACAAGTTCATAACAAATCACTATTCCCATCAAAATTTAGATCAAGTTGGATGAATACTGAATACCATTATTATCAATCTTTATTGTGAATAGATAGAGAGATAGAATTTATATTTTTCATCATTTTAAAATACAAAATTTGGAAAACAGCAGTCAGTATATGAAAATATATGGCATGTCACTAAAACCAACTGAATGGTTTATGACATTGATGCAATGACTATGTAC
>JAUELA010080252.1:0-10379 GCA_031471845.1 Boltenia villosa | reverse complement strand
TTTCCTGCAGCGGGACATAATTACTCTGCGGCATTGAAATATATATTTATATTTCTTACGTGTACTATTTATCGTAAATATAAAAAAGTGTGATTTCTTACCGAAATATTTATGTGAGAATGTACGTAATTGCGTCTGTATATAATTACGAATGTACATTATGCGTCGCAGTACTGAACACCGTAATATCGCGCAAATGTCGAAGACGTACTAACGTCAACGAACGCCGACAACTTATATTCATCTCAGCAATGACGCGCAGCGGGATTCCCCGCCGTAAAATTGCATAAACGCCGAAAACACAAAGACCTAGGTATGTTAGGACAGAGTACAATTTAAGGAAACATCCGGAATTCCGGAATTCCATATCCGGAATTAACTATTCCGGAATACATCCGGAATCCCTAACTATTCGGTTATGGCCATCCTTAGTTGTACTTATTGCTTTGGGCAACAAAAGTAAAACATTGATTGATTGATTATGCGTGTTGAAAGGGTTTGAGTCTTTCATTTCAACTCATACAATACATATGAATTTATCTTTATGATTTATTGTTATTGCAGCCTTGTTAGTTTGTCAAGGTAAGTCAAAAATTCTCAGTTTCACTTTGTGACAAATTAGGTCATCAAAAATCTATAAGGTGTCATATATAAAGCATCAACTAATAGGTGATGAAATAAATCTTGATTATATATTTAATATGGTGATATAAAGCATGATAGCCTTATTTTAGTTATAAACATTTCTAATAAAAGTACCAATAGGTGTGAAATGCCATGTAGCAATCAAAAAACTATCAACATAGATGAACGTTAGGGATAATTATTTTATAATGACTCTTACCTAGACAGGGACCTTAAAAATTATGTCACCTTATTAATCACTAGACATACATATTTTTTCCTCTACAATATATACTTGGCTCTATACCAGGGATGGCGAACCTTTTCAATTGACTGGGTCACTTTTGATAGCTCAATTTAGAAAGAAACTACAGTAGGTGACACATTTAATTGAGTTGTGTAATAAGTTTTTGACAAAAAGGCAAAGTAAGCCAAACCGATTTTCTGAGCCAAACGAATCGAAAAAAGGCTAAATTTCAACAAAGGCCAAACTGGCAACCCTGGTATGAGTAAAGGGTAAAACTTGAAGACTGGGTTGCCAAGTACTAATTAAAATCTTTGTTCGTTATCAAACGATGGTTTTTTAGATACTTAATAAAGAGGTGCACGGTTGCCTGAAAGCTCTTCTCAGAGTAGCATAACTGAACATTATTATTTTTTGTATAAATACCAAAAAGCGAAGTGGGTCAGTAGTTCGCCATCCCTGCTCTATACAAACCACGACATTATAACAAAATATCGTAGTTCGTCATAACTATATGATTTTATTTCAATTCAACAATAAGTGACATCAATTCATGGGTTTCTTACTGCAATTATTTATTATGCTTCGTCTGGAGAAAATAGGTGTTAAAACTATAAGCTTTTAATTGTACACGAACAAGACTATGTCTGATATTTACATCTCATATACCTAATTGTATAAATGAAATGGATATTCCTCCAATTTTACTGGTTGAGATTATCATCTTAGAGGGGCGCGGTAGTCTATCGGTTAGCGCCTTCGGATCATAATAGTCTGGGTTCAAATCTACCAACTGCCACGCGATATCCTTCAGCAAGATATCATTTCGTCCAGCTGGGCGGTAGCTGACTCGAAGACCGTATGGTCGTATCGCTACCGTCTCACCAATTAGGAATCATTCATAATGATTGATTGTGTGAAATAAAAAAGCTTTCTTTCTTTCTTTCTTATTATATTGTTACAGTTCATCACAATAATCAATACTCAATATTCTAATTACGGAAACTAATGTTACCAATTCATGAGTTTCTTTTGCAGTTATTTATTATGCTTCATTTTGAGAAGCTAGATATTATAATCTAGCAAAAGCTTACAAATTAAACTTCTAATTTTGCACAAACAAGACTATGTCTGATATTATATCCAATATAACTAATTGTATAAATGAAATGGATAGTTCTCCAATTTCACTGATTGAGATTCTCCTCTAATTATATATTGTTACAGTTCATCACACAATACAAAACTCACCGAGTCTATACAACCTCTCGGCGTCATAGAATTCTTTGGTCCCAGGAGGAGGAAGATTGGAAATTAAACTCCGCCTGGAAAACAAGAAAGAATCATTGCAATTGCTAAAAGTGAATCATGTGTCTAATATGAAGGTTATAGATAGCACTGTATGTGTAATTAAAGAAGAAAGAAAATGAAAAGATGTTTGAAATCTTTCAGATGGGTCGCGAAGCTATTTCTAAATGTTACAGTTTTCGATTATATCAGGAAATTGTTGGATTATCATTATGTAGCAATTATGCAACAATTAGAATTATGCGTTGTGTCGCGTTAACAACTGTAGCTGTAACTAAATCGAAGGCTTGGAACAGCATGAAAACGGACACCCTTAATGCTACGTTGCGTGTGAGCTTGTCTCCTATCAAGCAAGTTTGCAAATGCAAGCTCAAGTTTCGCATTAATAGTAAATTGCATGTGGATACATTGTTTCTTTTCTCATATATTAATATCTCACTGTGGGTCGCACAAAAAAATCGCCATAAAAGTGGGTCGCGAACTGAAAAAGGTTGGGAAGCACTGCTTTGGATCGAGCCCAGTTCAATCTGGTCTCGAACAGAATAACTATTTTTAAAATTTTCTTATTTGCCATTTATACAACCCTTAAATACCCAACAGGACAATGCTTATCAAATGTTGCGGCTTGTCATCCTATTATGGTATGAAAGCATGGTAAGTATGGTTGGGAGAAAAAATTTCCACAAAAAAATTGTGTCAAAAATATTTGCAAATTGCTTTGAATATGAGATGATAGAGTTGAGATATTTAGACCAAGTCAAATTGAATTCAATAATTGAATGTTTAACATACTGATGATTTAATACAAATCCTCGCTTTGTTTCTCCCTCACAAATTAAACATTTCAAACAGCTAAAAAGTCAACAAATGAAATATATATTTCAAAAGAATTTAGGCTTAATCTCAATCCATTTTACCTTGATATACTGCTTCTGACTGATGATACTGCACTTGACTCAGACATCATTGAGTTATCTCTCTGATGACGAGTTGCATATTGTCTCCTGCTGCCAGCACTTGGAGCTGAAATAAATGTTGGACGCACGATGTTAGTCAATGATGAAGAATAATTTAATGAAGAAACAGAGCAAGCAACAGAGAATCTATTTTATCTATCTCCCTTTATTACTTCATTCTTTTTGCCGTTGCAAAAACATTAGGATTTGAACTTATAGTGATGCTTTCCAAGAAAAATAATTTCTATCTACTGGTTTAGAGGCGAGGAATATAACTAAGTAACAAAAATAGTTCAGATGATTTAGTATCAGTATCATTAGAAGAGATGAACTTTCTCGCAAGACAAACTGACTCGTCGTTAGAGAGTGAGAGTCCGGGATGATCCTAATATGTAATGTGTAGACTCACCTCTTCTGCCCTTTGACCTTTTCCTCTTCTTCCCGGGATGTCTTCCTGTTATGATGTTTCCGTTTTTATCTTCATGATCAACTGGGTTGATTGCTGGAAGAGGTTTCCGTTTCCTGAAATTAGGATGGCATAAAATATGAAAGCCATTTTATATTGTCAATTTTTGGCAATACAGTAGAATTTGGTAAATACATCCACATCAGGACCAGGCGATTTTGGATGTAATAAGCAGTGGTTGTATTATGCAATGTAGGCTAGAACAAGCAAAACACTTCGGCTGCAATAAGAAGACTGCTTCAGCTGCAACGACAAACTGCTTTAACTGCAATGACTGATGTTCTAAAACAGTTTGTTTGATTGTTCATAATCGTCTATTGTTTCTTCACAGTAAAGTCATTATTTTTGTTCATAATAGGCTATTATTTGCACACAGTAAACCGTGGATGTATTAAACGAATTTTTCTGTATTATTAAAATACACTAAAGTAAAGTGCTTATTTATTTAAATACCTATAAACCACACCTAAAGTTATCTATAGGACAACGGTTACATTTTTATTTTCGAAGATTTGTTGCCGAGAGAGAGAGATTATTTTTATCATTCAATAACATACTGTCATACTCAGATCACAAGCAATTCGTTTCCACTCACCTTCTCATATAAATGGCTGTGACCAGGAGAGCCATCAAACCAGCAGCAGATGATGCAAACAAGAGTCCACGTCTTGATATATTTGTTCGTGGAAATCGGATTGGAAGTTTAGAAAAAATGCCGAATAAATTCCACATGGAGGAGCTCATGATAAAAATGATATTTTACAGATACAATAGTACATAAGGTTACACAATGAGAAGATGGAATGAAATCCTATAAAAGAAAATGTTAGTCTGAATTATCTTATTACCGGAATCCTATTTAAAGGTGATCTTCCACATGTCACCGAGGATAATCGGGCGGTAAGAAGTGGAATTTTACCTAAAAAAAAACTACTTGACAACCTCATTTCACTTGGGAGTCAAAACTTTAATATATTATTTCCTAACCTAGCAGAGAACCTAACAGAGAAGCACTGATCCGTGATATGACATAGAAGTTCAGTGTGCAGCGTGTCTAGCACCGAGGCCACTACGAGGTAACTTATATTATATATTAACAACACATTCAATTACCGCTAAAATGCTACTCAATAATACTCAACATGCGTTGATAAAAGTTTTTCTTTTTGGACTGTAACATTTTGGCCTGCTTCGCAGCTCACCTAAAATAGTTTCGGGCCTACCGGTTGAGAAGCGCTGCTCTAAATCACATGTTCATTACGCACTATTACGGTCAGGGTTAGGGGTTAAGAGTTAGTTAATAATCAGATATTTGGCGTACCGTTGTTAGGCTGAAGAGAAAGATATCACAGAGAGGTGCATCTGGAGGATCACCTATGATTACTATTAACAAAATACTCTTCAGTAAAAGAAACATTTCCTGCTGCTACCTAGCGGTAATCTACGCGTTTTGCAACAAATATTAATGAATTAATATTAATTAAATTAATGTCATAATTTATAAAGGACGAAGCATCACCTGTCGCTTCTGCATTTTACCTTGGAAATGACATTTCGCTGAAGCGATTTAGGGTGAAAGGTCAAGAGTGAAATTCTATCCTAGAGAATGTTCTGAGGATAGAATTTCACAAAAAAAAAAAAAAAAGAGAATGTTCTGAGGGCCGTTTCAGAAATCTATTTTATTCCTACTTTCCAAAATAAACAATCAATACGCCTAATATATACCGGCGAGTAGTTCAGAGTCCCCAGTCACTTACACATGTCAAGGATCAAGGGTGAACACGCATATATTGAAATGGTGACCAAGGTCACGTGAAACCGCTCTGTACCGACGAGGAGTTCAGCGTACCCACTACCCAGTCACTTACTCACATCAAGGCTCAAGAGTGAACACGGCATATATTGAAGTGAGGTGATCAACAAGGGCTTCGTCAGCCTTTCACTGTGACAAGCGACCAACATCGTTAGGTGTACAAAAACCACTAGGTACCGATAACTTGCTTTTAGCATGTTGAATTTGACCCATTACATCATTAATTATACAATATAGCAGTAGTCGGAAACCTTTTATGTTGAGAAAGCCATAAAAGGTACACATTTTCAATTGTATTTTCGAGGGAGCCATATACCGTTTTTCATTACTTAATCATTATATATTAATGCAACTAATGTATAATACATTTCTACTCAAAAGTCAAAACATACAATGTCTGAATATACATTTATTGCGACTTCTGATGCCATTGTATCGTTACAGCGCCTGTCTAGCCTTATAAACGTATTGGCAAATTTTCTGCCAAATTTGGCTATCAAAGAGTTTGGAATCCGGCAACAATAGTAAGCTTAGCCTTAAAATATTATATATATCTGGGAGCCAAAAGGGCCATATATGGCTCGCGAGCCATAGGTTGCCGACCTCTGCGATATATGATCGCCTATTAAACCTTACTGTTATTTATTGCGACATGTCATTGATGGCGGAGCACAATAAAAAAAAATTTGAACTCTGAAACCTATTGGTTACGTCCCTGCCGTCTTCCTGCAAACAAGCCTGGGATCTAATTCGCGGAATGTTCTCATCTGTTGGCCTATTTCGTAAAGACATTTCGTAATAATTTTAAAACATTCAAAATATAATGCACCTTAAAAAACAAATCAATTTTGAGACAGCAGTTTATTTGCAGTAGAAAATATATCTGAAAATGTATATACTCTCAATAATAATTTCAAATTTGATGACATTATATTTAGAACAGGTATAACTTTCTTATTTACAATTTAATAAATTTACAAAAAAATATACTTATATTGCTACAGCGACTAAACGGAGATAGCTTTATTACGAGCACACTGTTCAAAAAAAGCATTGTTTGCTCATAATAGTTGCAAATTTGAAAATATATATTTCGATATATCACAAGTTATTTTATTAGAAAACAGAAGGGAAGGCCTCAGAAACTCAAATATTCTGGAGCCAAGATAGTGAGCTTGAATGAATTTGAACAATCATTAAACACATATTACGATCTTAAGGGCTTTGAGCTGAGATTGTTTTCTCAAGGGAGACATATAAACCTCCCACAATAATAAATACAGTGTATGTATATTCGAAAATTGAAATTGAAATATGCAATATCGAAGTAACAAAATAGGATGCAAAGAGAATTCTCGAAACGCTTTCAACAGTGAGTAAATAGTATTTTGGATCTTAGAAAATGTTTCAAAAATAGTTTTCCTCGGATAATATTTGGGCAGCGATTTTTTTTTTGGTATTTTCTGCATATCAGGATTTTTTTGTATATTCCATCTATGTGACCGAAATCCGAAAATAACACTCCATGGCATAGTTTCGCAAACAGTGTTCTTACGTCATAAATAGTGTGACGTCATTACTATTACAATCCCGATTCGAATATTTTAAAGTTAATGGTCTTGTTTCCGCGCCCCTTTTCCATCCGAAATCGGATCAGTTGAGGTCGGCGTACGTGTCATGTACGTCATAGATGAATCTGTGCTCTTTTGTGACGCCACAAAGAGACTACCAGCAGCTCTTCTCCAATTGTCTGTTTTCGAATAATCGCTCATGAAAGTCTTTTTCAATTGATGCCGGAATTCTGGATGACATAGGTTGTAAATGAAGAAGTTCATCACGCTGTTTAGGAAGAGCATGTAGAGAGCGAAACTGAACGGAATTGCTAGGTTTGTGCAGTTGTAGCTTCCATCGGATATTTTTACGGTGACGATCACATACGGCATCAGACAGACTGAAAAAGAGGAAAATAATTATTGAGTAACTTATATTTGTTCTGCGATTTAACATTTATAACGCGGCTTAGACGAATCAGAACTAGAAAGATTAAAATACCATAAATATGTATATATTTGTTATTACACGGTTTCATGTGAATTTTGCATATTAAAGATCTAGAAAACAAATCAGGTTGAAATGACTGGAAGAAACCTCCTTTTGGCAACCTACTCCATCAGACGTATATATAGATGGCACGCCCCTGGCGCATTGCATTATTATTTTATTTTAATTTTATTTTATTATCCTGTTTTATTTTACCTTAATAAAGATTTTAAGCTTGTAAACTTAACCCCCAATCTGCCCCTTCACAGTTCCATCGACACTCGGGTGTCTATATATCAACTACCCCTTTCTCGTGGAAGTTAGACCAGGTCCAATAATCCAACCAAAAAGGGACTAATTTTGGCTCGACGAAGTGCGCATGGAATCGGTTGAATAGTGAAACGATTACAAAGTAGACACTATGACAAACTATTCATTGACATTAGTAGCTGTGCGGAAGCCTCTCTCGAATGGGTATCGAGTTTTTAGCCCCCTCTGTCATAAGTGTGGTCATTTAGATACAAACAGCAGAACCCCAAGAGATTTCAGCGCTTCAAACCTCCACCCTTCCTTTGTAAGATTCAAGTCCACGTTAGCACCTTGTCAGAATGTTGGCATTGAGACCCTTTCGTGTCAAACCATATAAAATTCGCAATAACAAAGACTTCTCAACTCACTTGTAAAACTAATCATCATTGCCATTATCATCTTCATCACGCGAAGGTGGGTCTTGTAATTCATCTTGAACTCCCGAGCTTTTGTTTTAACTCTTGAAGGGGTCAAGATGTCACGGACAATGTGAAGTTGGTCACGTGTCCTTTGGAACCGGGGCTGGAAAATGAATTCATGACGTCATTATAAATAAAATTGCCAATGACGTCATAATAGAACTTCATAAACATCGCAAAAACGTTTGCATGACATGGAAATCTGATTCATGAATTAGCAATCATTATGTCGTCATTATCACTTCAAATCTATGGCGGAATGAAATCAGTATTTCATGACGTCATTATGGTATTAAGTTGGAATCTCGGACATTTCGCCATCATTTGCAGTTTCATTTTGCCAATTTCAAAAAAAAAAATCGTGTGGCACTAATCCTAATCCTAACCCTAAACTTAACCTAGACCCCTCTTAGATATAATTTCTTGAAAAAATTGGAATATAAGAAAAAATCGCACAAACGGCACCCAAGATGTTATGATTTCGATTAAAAATGTTGTGATAACTCATAGTGGAAGAAACTGTAGTAGGTGGCCTTGTGCCACATGCCATAAACCGCCAATGGTAAGACCGCCACTCCCTAAAGAAACACTGGAACAAAATATGCCCAATCATAGATTCAACCTTCATTTTCATGTATTAGATTCCTCACAATTAATCAACATTATCATGTATAATTCCTAATTGGTGAGACGGTAGCGATACGACCATACGGTCTTCGATTCAGCTACCGCTCAGCTGGACGAATGATATCTTGCTGAAGGATATCGCGCGGCACTTGATAGATATGAACCCAGAATAAAATATTGCTTGATTGCTTGGGGCCTTGTGCCACATGTAATATATCGCTAGTGGTCCTCTAAAAACACTGGAACAAATTATGCGCATTCAGACATTCACCCCTCGCACACATCTATTGCAACTCACCCATCATTTACATATATTGCGGTTCTAGCACAACTGCCCCCCGGAAACCGTCTATTGCAACTCACCGACTGTGAAGACTGCGATTTTTCCGAATCTGTGGACACATTGTTTGACTCGTTCGCATTCTGCAGGTTGTCGTCACTATGCCAGTAAACCAACCAACTCTGCTCTTTCTTGTTTGATGATGTAGTACCATTATCATGACGTTTGTCCCGCTTTGGAATTTCATGACGTGGGGTTCCTTTTTTGAACATTGACGTCATAGATGAGCTATGACTGTCTTCCAGGTCCTCAGGGAAGGCTTTGCGTAACATCTTCATCCTGGAATAAGTTTAGAATCGTATAAGAGTAATACATGTTACATATTTCAAGAAACTGAGGGACCCCAGGGCAGGGGGGGTTGTGGTGAGCAGGCTATATTTAACACTTTCGTGTCGGATAACGCCATTGCGTCTTGCATTTTTTGTCGGCAGGGGGCCACAGGTGTTGAGGATCTCGGTGGAGGGGCCAAGGACCATGAAAGGTTGAGAACCACTGCCCCAGGGATTCCCAAACTGCATTATGCTTTGGAATAAATATCCTGGTGCAAATATCAAACATAATTAAGGTAAAAGTGAGTTCCACCCTCCACCCCAATAATTCCTTCCAAGTTCTTTGTTTTGCTTTACTTTACCCCCGCCCCCATGGCCCCATCACATCCCGTTTTGACCCTGGTGCAAATATTAAACATAGGGGGGATGCGAGTGTACGAACCTCCCCCATATTTCCTTCCAAAATCTTTGGTTTGCTTTACTTTACAATCACTTACATTCCATAAACCCCCCTCGGTTCCACCACACCCCGTTTACACCCACCTTCTGTTCCTTTCGCATTTCTTCTCCACAGCGCTGCTCCTCTCCATGGTCCTTCTGCTGCTCAAACGAGATCGGATCTTCAGACTTTTCCACGTGAAGATCAAAGTCAAAATGTTGAGGACGACCGTAAGTATATACCTGTATGACGTAATAATCACAATTTTGACGTCACACTTAATACTAATCGTCAATTCAAAATATACATTTCTTATCAGATAATATACACTTACGGTCCGCCGATAATTATTGTGACGTAATAAGGAGAGAATCCATATGCCCCTCCCTCAGATACGTCAGGTGGAGTAACGTATTGTACGTACACAAACGTAGCCAGGTCCATCCCATACGCGAAGTAGTCGGGGAAGAAGGCAGGGACAGCAGAGAGGGTGATACCTGTGCATATGAGAATGAATATGAGGTT
>JAUELA010080141.1:0-10380 GCA_031471845.1 Boltenia villosa | reverse complement strand
TCAGTCTTTAGAGGTTCTTTATATGATAGACAATAAAAAACACCCCTCTTCTAGGACATTTTGCAAGCATATTGCCCCTCTCCACTCTGATCTGAACCTAACCCAAACTTAACCCAGCCCTGACTTAACCCCACCCAGCCTTGATTCTTTAATTGATAAAAGAGGATTTTATTTTATTTTTTGAATATAAATTTATCACGTTCCTAGATCAACCTTTAAAGAATCTCCCTTGTTGCAAAAAATCTTGAATTTTTTTGTCTAAAGTAATATTTTATAACACAGAACTTTTTAGCACAATTTAGATGTTTTCCATTTGTAATACCCTGAAAAAAATCAATCAAATATTACTTACAATCAATATAATTTGCAATCTTAACTTGTTTCGGTTATCATTTGTATTTTATTGGAAAATATTTATTTCAAAAAAAAATTCCACACTTTTCATAACCTATGCATCGTCATGTAATGCAATTATTCCTGTTCTATATTTCAATTTAATTCTCGCACTAGCTTTATCATGAAGTTCTATTTGAAATGCAGTTAAAGTTTTTGCAATATTTCAGACTTACTCTTTGTAGCACTGAACCGCAGCCTATTTCAAAACTCAGTCTGAACTTTTGCATGGTCCTCACCCGCTTAATGCCTTAATTCATCATCACTGTAGGAATTGTATTTTATTTTTACTTGTTGTAAATATTTATATGTAAATGTTGTAAAGGAGTCGGATATGAACTCTTATTATTACACAGATAGAGAGATTTATGTTCATTTTTTATGTTCATTTTTGTTGTTGCTGGTTCATGTTTTTCAAACCAAGGGTTCATGACCTCTTGATGCATTGATAGTGGAAGCATGAACTCTATCCTTCAATGCGGTTGATCATGATATTTGGTATTATCAATTGGCAACACTAATTTACGGAGTTACGGATTTACGGATTTTGGTCACTAATCTACAGATTTATGGAGTGATTTTTACGGATTCCATAAGTCACGGACTGACAGACTGAATTTACTAATACTAATTTGTATTAAGATGAAACAAAATCCGTAACTCCGTAAAATAGGTTTGCCCTCATCAATGGATATTATTAACGTTTACTTCCACCACTTGTAACAGGGGCGCCCTTTGTCATTACTAAACGATATGTTTGGTAAGTTAAATATGCAATATGCTAAAGTTCGAGTGCCTTTGTCCCGGGGTTCAGGGTCTTGT
The DNA here is from genome assembly GCA_031471845.1 of Boltenia villosa. Classification (NCBI taxonomy): domain Eukaryota; kingdom Metazoa; phylum Chordata; class Ascidiacea; order Stolidobranchia; family Pyuridae; genus Boltenia; species Boltenia villosa. The sequence goes on along the minus strand of JAUELA010080141.1, from coordinate 9,165 downwards.
GGGCCCCTTTGAATAATATCTCCTTCAATACTCACTATCGTCAGTCATGAGGGCCGACTTCGACTCATTTAAGTCTTCCTAAAGTCATAGTCAAGTCTTCATAACTAATACTGATATATTTACTCTGTGTTGTGCCCCACCCATGTGGTTATAGCCCTAGTAACCCCCTTCCCCTTCAATCCAGGCCTACCCCTATAGTTTTAAAAGGAATGCTGTTGTGTGAATTTGAATTGTTCAGTCTCCCGTAGAGTTCATTCAAGTCATGTTCGAAACCAAAAGATTTGGTGCAGTTCAATAAAATGTGAATTATTGAGAATCATATTTTTTGAAAATCATTTATAGCGTTTGGATTAGGGATGGGCTTTTTCGAATCTTAAAAGATTCTAATCGAATCCGAATCTTTTTTGCCGAATCGAATAAGGCTTCTAACAAAAAAGTAGCGGATACTAAGATTTCATTTTATCAATCACAAAAGGGCAGATTAGGCTTTAATCTTATTGGAGTAGATTAATAAATGAATAAAATCTACTCCAAAAAGTCAGGTAAAATCCAAATTTCTCAACGTAGAAAGTAAAATAAAAGCACAGTAGCACATCAAACGATAGTAGGAAAAGTGTAAATGTGAGGAATCTTATATTAATATGGAACTAAAAAGCTTTTTGGGTTTTCGTGAAACATCATATATGGGAAATTTACTAGAAATAATAATAAAAAATAAAATTTCCAAATCGTCGAATCACGGAATTTGGATGTATGTATTTAGAAGACGTAGGTAGGGCCTATATTCCAGGTTGTGTAAGAACCATCACTCATGCATGACTGGATAATTAGTGTAGTGGTTCACTATCTTCTAGTGTAGACGCAGAACGCGCAATTTACATTGCGGACCACTATCGACTTGTCTGATTTGAAAATATTATTCATTTACCGTCAAGAGTCCAAATTCGAACCAGAAAATATCAAACTTAAAACCACTCGAAAGAATTCTTTCTGATGAAAAGTAGGAGATGCACAACTTCATTGTAACAAGCTAACGTTCATAGTTAGCCCAACAATCACATTTGGGTTATTATTGGGCCACTGATTACCGAATTAACGATGTTTTCGGGTCCCGAAAGACCTCTTCTATGATGTTCAAGTAATACAAACGAGACTGTTTATGTTTTCGGCTACACGGTCTAAAGAATTAGTCTTTAAACTCCCGATCAGAAGGTTGAGAGTTTGACTTCATCCGATGTCACTTATACATCTTGCGAATAGATAAGGAATAAAACAAGTTTAATTAAATTCGGGCCGAAGGTCATCAAGTTAGTGCGATTTTCTGATCTTAGTGATCCAATGAGTCACAAGTAGTTTAGGTATTATATATTTTAGGCATGGCAGTCCATCACGCGTCCATGTATGAGCCTGATACGATTTTCCTGTGAATCTCGAGTCGGCTGGTGATCTACGCTCACCTAGAGGTTCAGGGTTCGAATCTCGGCTTCACCGAGGCACAGGTTTATTCAATACTACAGCACCTACACTATGTTGCACGCTTGTTGATCATCTCACTTCAATATATGCCTTGTTCACCCTTGAGCCTTGATGTGAGTAAGTGACTGGGGACTCTGAACTCCTCGCCGGTACAGAGCAGTTTCACGTGACCTTGGTCACGGCTTTCCTACGCTATCCAAGTTCACAAGCTCGCAAGCCGGCATGGTCGCATCATGCGTCCATGCATGATCAGGTGAATGAAGGGTGAATATGATACATAAATTTAAAAACAAAATCCTAAATTGTGTAAAAGAAGTACAAAAACATTGAAGTGCATTATGTGTTTTTATTAAATGAGTGTACAGAGGAAATTTAAGTGCATTCTAGGATCATGGAGGTGAAAATTTAAGATCAAATGAAGAAAATACAACAAAAACACTGATTCTCTAAGAAGATAAAAATACAGTTTAAGCTTGTACTAAAATCAGGCCACGGCAGTCCAAAATTGAACTGTATAATTTTCAAAAGTGCATTCAAGAGAGGCACAGAATGTCATCAAATTATATTCTTAAGCCTGGAAATACCATGTATATACCTTAAATCAGTGCTTCCCAGCCAGTGGGTCGCGAAGCATTTCTAAATGTTACAGTTTTTGATTAGATCGGAAAATTGTTGCATTATCATTCCGTAACAAATATGTAACAATTAGAAGTATGCGTTGTGTCGCGTTAACAATTTCAGTACGCCCCTACATGTTGGAAAGTGTAGGTAGATTAGTAATTTGTTGAATTCGGATCGACAGTGGCAAAGACGCCGGGTTATGTAATTGTTAATTGTTGATCTAATGTCCAATGAGTTGCTACGTTGCGTGTGAGCTTGTCTCCTATCAAGCCTCGAATTGATCTGATAATATCCAATATGCAAGCTCAAGTTTCGCATTAATAGTAAATTGCATGAGGATACATTGTTTCTTTTCTCATATATTAATATCCCATTGTGGGTCGCACAAAAAATGGCAATAAAAGTAGGCCGCGAACTGAAAAAGGTTGGGAAGCACTGCCTTAAATGGTGTTTTATGTTAAATTTTATTTTACGTCACCCCTATTAATGCATGAAGAAGAAAAAAATTTTACCAACAAAATGCTCTCCTTCTAAGGTCTTGCAAAGAATGTGGGCGAAAATTTCAAATTTTACTTGAAATCTAACCAATATAAATTAAGTCAGTAAGACACATTTTTTAGACAATTACCGTATTTTCGCGTATGTAAGACGCACCCAATTATAAGACGCGGGTTTTGACGATTTGTGTAAAAATATTTTATATACGACGCACACGGTCTCGCCATCTGCCGAACTGAGCAAACCCTATATTGACTGCATATAACACACTTAGAAAAGTACAAACCACATGCGGAGTAAGGTTGGCAGGATAAGGTTAGAGAGAAAAATAGCGAATGCAAATCGTGAATATCGACCGCAATAATCGTTCTGGTGAGAAATTTAATTCACTATTTTTGGTTGTGTCAATATCTCACACATTTTACCGTTCATTCATGTAAAAAATTAATTGGATAAGACGCCCACGAATATAAGACGAACCCAGGGAGCGGGATGAGTAAAATGTTATATAAGACGCGTCTTATATACGCGAAAATACGGTATTAAATTTTGGGATTCAAAAAGGTTGATTTACATTATATTATATTGATTTACACTTTGGAATCTATAGAAAAATAAAATTTAAAATATACACATATATCAAAGAGAACTGATTTATATACGAACAAAACAGGATCAATTTCATAACAACAGCACTGCAAAATGGTAATACTGCACATGATAGGCTAATGTAAATCATTTTAATATAAAAAATGTAATAAATGATTTAAATTTACAGTGGATATTATAATCAATAGGAAATAAATGTGAAGAAGAAACGGTCACTAACAAAGCAGGTATAACAAGCATAATCACCAATTGTTATTTGCATCTGTATATAAAAAATGACGGAAAACGGGGAGGTTTATATAAAGGGGAAACACACAGAATTTGTTATTGGATTTGGTTCACTGGCTACATTGATGAGACCTTCAAATCCAGTTACGTTGTGAAAAGTTTCAAAGCGATGACAACGCAAGCCTCTCGTGATCTGCGTGATATCGACGGAAAGTCATTAACTCCGTTGGTCCGGTAATATCAATAACGTATTACGTCGACGTAAAATTAATTGACACTTGCCCCACCCCTTTAGTTGCCCTCAGTAACAGTTGATTGACACTTTCTCCACCCCTTTTAGTTTCCCTTAGTAACAATTGATTGACACTGGCTCCACCCCTTTTAGTTTCCATCAATAACACTTGATTGACACTTACATGATTCGTTTTCCGCCTCTTTCTCAGGAGCTTTCAACAGCATTCTGATATTAGACGCATTCTGTGTGTTTCCACATTGATTGTACTTTTGAGTGAAGGAATGTATAAATTATATATATTATTATATATATCTTTACACTTTTGGAGTGCTAACCATCAGCATGTAAAAGGGGCATACACAGAAAATTTTCAGTTCAACTATTTTTTTCGCGTCATTTTTTGTCACGGAACGATTTATACTATCAAATAGCACCTAGACACCATATGACGTCATCGAACACGTCATGAAAAAATTGGCACTGGATAAGAGATAAAAGAGAGAGAGAAATATATTTGAGAAGCATTGACCTAGAAGCCAGAATAAGTTTTAACTGCAGAGAATTTAAAATTAATAAAATATTTTTAAAATGTCATGTCGGACAAAGAAATATGAAGAACATTTGGCTGAAACGATTTAATAATACGAGAGTACAGCTAAAACAGTGAACATGATATAAATCTACAGTGGACAGGAGAATCTTTAAAAAATTGAGAAATGTTTAAAAATGTAAAATATCTAGTAACTATGTAGAATTACAAACGAAATTTCAAATTTTTGGAATTGCACTGCATCCTTGACTTTTGTACGCTTGAACTAGATTAGAAAACTAAAACGTAGTTAATTCTGCTATCGGTTGGGATGGACATTCTTGAAGTAAAAAGAATAGAAAATTAGTCACAGAGCAGAAGAAACACTAGAAAAATAGTCTCAAAGCAGGCCTTAGATTAGAAAAATAAAATGTCGTTAATTCTTCTATCGGTTGGGATGGATATTATTGAAGTACAAAAGAATATAAAATTAGCCTCAAAACGGAAGAAACACTAAAAAAATAGTCTCAATGCAGGCCTTAGATTAAAAAATTAAAAAAACTAAAATGTTGTTAATTCTGCTATCGGTTGGTATGGATATTCTTCAAGTACAAAAGAATAGAAAATTAGCCTCAAAACAGAAGAAACACTAGAAAAATAGTCTCAAAGCAGACCTTGGATTAAAGAGTTAAAATGTTGTTAATTCTGATATCGGTTGGGATGGATATACTTTAAGTGAAGAAGAATAGAAAATTAGCCTTAAAGCAGAAGAAACACTAGAAAAATAGTCTCAACGCAGGCCTTGGATTGAAAAAACTAAAACGTAGTTAATTCTGCTATTGGCTGGGATGGATATTATTTAAGTAAAAAGAATAGAAAATTAGCCTCAAAACAGAAAAAACAGTAGAAAAATAGTCTCAAAGCAGACCTTAGATTAAAGAGTTATAAAATGTTGTTAATTCTGATATCGGTTACTTTAAGTGAAGAAGAATAAAAAATTAGCCTCAAAACAGAAGAAACACTAGAAAAAATAGTCCCAAAGCAGAAACAAGAACTATGAAATAGTCTCAAAACAGCAGCGCTGCTCTGATTTTTCCTGCCGCAGTTTGTACAGCTTTCCTCGTCTCCCGGACGTGTTCGACTGTCCCACGAAGTCTCGCTTTATCTTGAGCGAGAGTTGATAAAATTCTTCGTACTTCTCCGTGAGATAAACCTGCAGCTACTGCGGTCTCCCAAGCCTGTGAAAAAATTATAGTTAGCACATACACGCCTGTTGATCACTTCACTTCAATATGCTATGTTCACTCTTGAGCCTTGATGTGAGTAAGTGACTGGGGTCACGGCTTTCCTCCGCTATCTAAGTTTAGCATGCTCGCAAAGCCGGCATTCGTCGCATCATGCGTCATGTATAAGCTTCCGGTGAATCCGAGGGTACATTAATTCAAAAATATGATACATTGTAACATTAATTGAAAAAAAAAACTTACGGGCCACTTCACATACTATTTTTCCGACCCAGTCACTCCATGTTTTTCAATTTAATAAATAGTTTATAATTGGTAGAATTACCTGGCTTTGTGTTGTTGGGAATATAACTGATTTTTTAGCTGTTTAAATTTACAGTAAATTATGGCCCGAGCATGCAAATTTCAAACTTTCTATTCGTTTTCTACACTATTCAAGATTTTTGTATAAAATATATTATCACCTTTTCTTCCTTTGCGGTCAATTGCATTGTTCGTTCTCCGAGAACAGCTTGTACTCCTGCACCGTGCTTCATCACTTCAATCGCTTTAGGAAGAAACTGGAATGATAAACATTTTTGGCAAATTTTTAAAACGAATAAAGAATAAAAGCTATTGATATAATATCGAAACACGAGATTGCTCGCTTGTCTGTAATTAAATACAAAAAAAAAACAATGTGCAATAGCACTATATTATTTCCGAACAAGGTACCCATGAAATAAAAAAAATTAAAACCCGTAATTTGTCCAATGTGTATGTTTCAGTATAATTAATAAAAAAAGTGATATTGTCAGACAAATTGTCTAAATTGAACATGAGTCTCGGATCAGAAGATTGAGGTTTGTTAGTTCTGGGTTTGTCCATCTCATAGTGCCTTTTATTTTTACATGACATATATATAAACAAATTCTCCAAATCAAACCTTTTCTCGATATTCATGAATAACTTTCAATATTTTTATCGGGATTTGCGGTCGGTTGTCACCCGTTTCAGGAGGAGGATCCAACTTTTCAACGTCATCACGGTTACTATCGACAACACGCAGGTCTGGGAAGCCTTCTTTCTCCAGCACGATCAAATTAAGAGCTGAAAATGGAAAAATAATTGTAAATTGGACAACAAAATAAGCTTATATTCTCTTTCATGTTGCCTTGGCAACAGTTAATTGACACTTGTACTGATCCTTGCCCCACCCCTAATTAGTTGTCGTTAGTAACGCTTGATTGACACAACATACATGTTCCATCCTGTCTAGTCACCCTTAGCAACACGATTGACACTTGCTCCACCCCTTTTAACTTCACTTAGTAATAATTGATTGACACTTGCTCCGCCTCTTTCAGTTTCCCTATGAACAATTGATTGACACTTGCTCCGCCTCTTTTAGTTTCCCTTAGTAACAATTGATTGGCACTTGCTCTACCCCTTTTAGTTACCCTTAGTAACAACTGATTGATACTTACAGGATTCCTGCTCCGCCTCTTTCTCAGGTGCCTTCAACAGCAATCTGATATTTTCGCGGGGGTCATCGGAGGTCAAAAGGTCAGAGTTCATCGATGACATTCCTTGTTTGAGAGCGGTTATGCAAACTTCCAAACTGACACGAGTGCCCGAAGTCAGTTTGTTTTTGAAGCAAACCTGTCAAGTAACGTTAAGAAAAGTCTGTATTATTATCTTTAATATGGAGTAAGAGTTTAGAGTAGTGACGTCACAATCTGATACTGGTTCTATCGAGAGTTTCTTGTCCGGAGAGTTTTATAATTGGCTGGCATTAAAATTTTACAAAATAGTCCTATCTGATGAATACTTGAGAAAACTGCTCAAGCATATTTAAATGATTCTTATTAATGTTTGATTGACAGATGAATTTGAAAAACATCTTAGGCATTAATTGTCCTTTGTTTCTATCAATAAAAAATTATCGAAAAAGCAAAAAATAAGCATATTTTTGCACATTTATTTAATTTAATTTTATTGTCGTTACCAAATAGTTAATGCAACCAGGGAAGGCACTTTAAAATGTTTTCTGGTTATACATACGAATATGAGTAAGATACCTCATATTTTCACTTCTATAATTTTGTTTGATGTGCTACTGTGCTTGTATTATTTTACTAGTGTTGAGAAATTAAATTCGCTATTTTTCTTAATTTTTTCATCTCTTAGTTTTCTCAAATAATCTGCATTTGTGTGGTTGGAATCTTAGCCTTATGGATTTGAATCAATTTTAATTTTATAAGATTCGAAAACGGCCATCCCCAATCTTGAACACCAACTAACCTCCCCCACCCCAATTTTAACCCACAACTCACCATCTTGAACCCATGTAGTGCCTCATCGTACCCGGTAGTCAATTCTTCAGCATCATGCAACGTCGGGTTGCAGTATCGAATCACTTCGTCAATTTCAATGATTCCAACTTCCTAGGTTTGGAAGAAAAAAGAAATTTAGTTAAAAATAGTACCATTTTTTTATTTATTATCTTTCTACATAGTTTTTCAATGGTCTAGTCCAGCGTGATTCAACTACGGGCCTGCGAGCCACCTGTGGCCCGCCAAGTAATTTTTAATGGCCTGTGAGCGCTCATAATGATATATTGATCTATTGTATATTACATTCTAGAAAAAAATGAGCTACTTATTAAACAATACTGAAGTTTAAAAACAAGATCAATGTGACTAATTTAAACATCTTAAAGCTAAAAACATCTTAAAATTTAAAACCAGAAATCAAATGGGAAATGAAAACACTAGACTAGGCACTTGTCTTCGAACTGCCACAACCAACATAGAAATCTATATTGAGACTATGGTAATTCTCAGACCCCCAGCATTATGTATGAATAAATTCAAAGCCCCTGAAACAAATGATGCAAGAGTGACAATATAGGTTGAAAAAGTGACAGCAAACATGGAAAAAAAAAACTATAAAAGTAAGATACAAAATTTTGCTTGGCACGCAACTTGTATGTTTATTGCTGAAGTGGCCGCAATGTTAAAGAAGTTGGACCACCCTGGTCTAATCTAATCACCTGCAAAGGTTCAAAGTGCGGTCCTAATTTCTTTCTCGATTTCCGCGACATCTTGCTTGTTCGACTCCTCCCCGACCTCGTGGAAGCGACATCCAGGTGCAGATTCTTTCGTTCCAAGATTGATTCTTTTGCGTCAAGATTAAACAACTTTTTGGCCACTAGGTGACGTAGCAAAGATTGTATGGCCTCTTGGACCCCTCCATTCATCGTTTTTGCAGAAACTGGGACACTGGAATAAAAAATTCATTCATATATAATGTAACAAAAGTGTAACACACACTCACAGTTAGGGCCCGTTTAAACGGGCTATATGGCTTTGTTTAACAAAAATAATGTGTGTTATTTTGCACAATTTTTGCTTGCTCCTCCTTGATTATCTCACTTTTCCCACAGAGAGAGAGAGAGAGAGAGAGTTTATTTACAAGACAATATTATATACATGAAAAAAAGGACACTCATATTTCGCCACATAGAAAACAAATTGAAATGGCAATAGGTTACAAAAAGCAGCAAATAAATGACAGTACTGATTATAATACAATAATATTACGGCACAGGTTTGGCGAGGACCGTACGGTCATTCAATACGCCAGGCTTGGACTAATTTACCAATGATAATTTGAATATATAAGCAGTTGCATAGAAACATAAGTTAAGTTGAAATTATTACTGAAAGTGAGGTATGTTATAA
>JAUELA010080031.1:0-10382 GCA_031471845.1 Boltenia villosa | reverse complement strand
AGAGGCGTTGATCTTCTGCCCTGTGACAGCTTGCAACAGCAGATGTTCCTCCATCATGGCGTTTATGGATTCATAGGCCAGCAGCGTGTTGTCATCTGCGTACAGCTGGGGTTTTCCTCATAGGCACCTATCCGAAAGCCGTTGATGTTGCCGCGCGGTTCCGTTTGTATCGTATACAGCAACATTTGCGGAAAATATTCCTAACCTATTTGTCATATTCCCGTGCTAGCTTTTGCTTATGACACTGATCATTATTAAGTCTACTCAAGCACTACAACACGAGCATTCGAGTTTTCTTCAGCATATTGCTCTCCAATGAATGTTAGGTCCAGTTCGTCCAATATATTCTTCAGAGTTGTAATGGCTTGACTCGAGTCGTTTTATTGGTGTGACTCGACTCGGGTCTCTGCGCTCAAAGACTTGACTTGACTCGAGGTACATAGTACTTAAAGACTCGAGTGTCACATTAAAGCAGTCGTTCTTAACATGCGGAATTCCCTACTAGTGGGGAATATCAAAGGTTGCTGTTGGGGAATAAGCCTTCACCAAGGACTTACAAACCAAATTTAGGGCATAAAACCGAAAAAGAGAGGCAGCGACGAGTTGTGCCTCACCTCTGAATGCTTAGTACCTCACAAACTGGCGGTTGCGCGGCACGTTCTTGTTTCTATTTCTCAACATTACGCCAATATAATGTTTGCAGAAAGTTCTTTCTTATACACTGTGAGCTTATACAGCCTGTGTAATGCCTTAACTGTAATGCGGCAAAATCGATAACAGGTGGGGCAGACAGTGCCGTTGCCTCACCCTGAAAATTCTGCAACTCCGATTTTTGTCAAAATGGGCTTTGTTACGTCATAAGCCAAATTTATATGTGCTATATGATTATATCTATATCGTCTATATCTTAACTATGGGTTCACATTTGTAGACAGACAGTGCGAGCAGCTACCGCAGTGTGTTATTTGTCTTAAAATCATATCTAATGCTTTCATGAAGCCTCATCAACTGAAAGAACATCTTTCAAAGATACATACACAATATGCTGACAGGAACAGGAGCTTTTTCCACCTTAAAGCAAACCAAGTTAAGGAAATGAGATTGTACCATACGGGACAATTCCAAATCAACTCAGAAGCAATAGTGATTGTATCTTACGCAGTTTCTCTACAAGTGGCTAAGGCCAAAAGGCCACATAATATTTCTGAAACCCTGATAAAGCCGTGTTTGATAACATGCACTGGTATAATGCTGGGTGAGGCAGGAGTGTCAAAGATGAAGCAGGTCTCCCTGTCCAATGACACTGTTAAGTCCCGCATTGCTGATATGGCGATCGATATCAAATCTAAACGTATCACAAACATCAATGCTTCACCTGTGATTGGTATACAGCTTGATGAGTTGGTTAATGTTGCAAATCTCTAAAAACCGATGGTGTTTGCTCACAATATCTATAACCAAACTATCGAGGAAGATTTTCTTTTTTGCCGTCCATTAGAAACAACTACAAATGATACAGATGTGCTGAAGCTTGTTGAAGACCTTTTTGAGGCGGAAGAATTGGATTTGAATAAACTTGCCAGTATGTGCACGGATGGGGCGTCTGCTATACTTGGTGAACGATCTGGCATTGTTGATCTTGTCAAACGGAAGAATCCGAATGTTATCGCCACGACGCACTGTATCATACATAGAGAATTGTTTGCTTTAAGAACGTTGTTCAAGCCATTGAAGAAAACACTGTATTCTGCAATTAAAGTAGTCAGCTACATAAAAGCGAGTGCTCTGAATACCAGACTCTTCCGAAAATTGTAGCAAGAGATGGAAGCTTTGTTTGAATCTCTGCTGTTTCACACATATGTGCGCTGGCTCTCAATAAGCAACATATTGAACCGGCTTGGGTGTTTACAGCCCGAAGTTACCGCATTTCTCGAAATCCAACCAAAACAATAACTGGCAGAGAATATTCCCGAAGTAATGTTTCAAAACAGATTGGCCCGAAAATTATGCAAAGAGGTAGAAGCAGAGTGTGAATCTCTGTTGTTTCACACATCTGTGCGCTGGCTCTCAAACGGTAACATGTTGAACCGGCTTGTGTGTTTACAGCCAGAAATTATATCATTTCTTGAAATTCAACAAAATCAAGAAAGAGAATATTTCCGAAGTAATGTTTCAAAACAGATTGGCCTTTCTAGCAGATATGTTTTGTCATTTGACCGAACTGAACCGCAAGTTACAAGGTGCACACTCTGAACTAAGAGAAATTAATCACTTGATAGCGCCGAGCATGTACATGCGTGTGTATGGGAAATCTTGACTCGCAAGAAGATTTCCCAAAAATTGGAGAGAAGCCAGAGTAACCAGGGATACCAATTTTATTATTTTTTGATGTGATTGTGTGTGCATGTTTGTGTGAGACGGTAGCGATTATGAATCGATTCCATCGATGGTCATATGGACAATACGGGATTCGAGTAAGCTACCGCTCAGCTGGACGAACGATATCTTGCTGAAGGATATCACGCGGCATCCGTTAGATTTGAACCCAAACCTTCAAGGTCCGAGGCGCAATCTCTAACCGCTTGACCAAATTCGCGCAATGTGCACTGCAGTGAAAAAACAGCGTTGTTGGATATGTGACCGGCATCCATTATATGCATTAGCCATATTTGCGGCGCCCTCATATGTTTGTCCACGCAAGTTTCCCATGCTCATATCAGTTCTTAGCAGAATATCTCCCAACATTCGCTCTAATAATCACACATTCCTATAAAGGCTTCTTAGGTATCCAAGTCCTTATCAAATTATCGAATGTATATAAACTCTAAGATCATTTAAAAGCATCTCATTATGCGCGGCAGGCGACGTAAAGTTCAGGTTTTTCTACAAATACTTTGCACGGACTTTAGAATCCAAAGACCTAAGCTTGAGCAACTAGTCGGTTGGCTCAAGATATTTTTTTCTGCATTTTAGGTTCAGGTGCTGTTAATTGAAATATCACCCAAAATCACCATAATTTAAATGACGTCGTGAATCGAATAGCTAATCTGATTGGTTTATGTCATGCAAAATTAGATATGTGGTAAGCAACGCCAATCAAATGATGGGCGGTGCATACTTGCATCCATTCTTGATCCAGGCGACTGGAGGACAACACGTTACCGGTTATCATATGTTCTTTACTTTTATCGACGAACCGGGTAAGTAGTGTGTAAAATGTAAGCGTCAATTTTTTACCTGCAGTTTTTATATTTTCAATAAAAGAGTTTATGCAATCAGGTACCGTGAACTATAGACTATTGTATAGTAACCTACCTTAGCTCACCGGTAACGTTGGCAAAACCTGAAGTTTTCAATTAAGTCAATACTAATTCTAATAACTAACTTTAGAAGTGTACCGAATCAAATGCAAAAACTACTATCATTTTGTGTGTACCACTCAATGCCTTTATTATTAAGTTTTTGCATAGTTTCTGATTATTATTCCCGTAATTGCTAGCATCATTTCCCACGTCCAAACTGTTATAAACAGACGTTATCATGACCAATCAAGAAAAGCTATTGGCCTGCGCATTTCACGTTTTAGTAAACGCTGAAGAAATGACCGGATATGTTACCAGAGTTTCACCGATAAGCACCGTTTAGCAGCAGCACACAAAAGGTAGGTAAACGAGAAAGTTAAGTGCACATCCTCGTTTTCCATGGAGTTAGGAGTGAGCTCCAAACCTTCTACATCAGTTCAACAAACATTGAGATCCATTTTCTGAAAAATGCCAAATAATGACCCAAAAAGAAGCAAACATTTACTTCTACCTCAAATGTTTTTACATGCTGCTCATGTCTCACAATTTGTTGAACCAGAAAACCTAATTATACGTTGTCCCGATTCGGATGTTTTTGTTTGGACACTCGGCAGTATTCTTACACTAAAACGACAGGTTTATTTACTGCTTTGTGCCAGGTCACCTAGATTAATTCATATAAAAAGGATTATGAACATGTAATATAGTCCCTTGCTAAGGAATTTTTGGGGTTACATATATTCTCTGGCTATGATAAAATCAGTTGATTTCGAGGGAATGGCAAGAAACAGATGTTGGCATTGCTACAATCGAGCCACTATTACCACGACGCATTCTCACAATTATGCCGACAATGGGCACCAAAACAAGTTTGAGTTGAAATTGAAAAATTCAATACAGCAATATAAACGAACCAGATACAATTGTTTTTGCCTTGGCATGAGAAATGAAATAGTGTACCCCAATAAAGATTGCCTCGAACTGCATATCACAAGAGCCAATTATCAGGCGTCAGTTTATAGAAAATGCATGGACAGATTTATATCTGCCCGTGATCCGTGCGAACATGGTTGGACGATGATTAACGATTTTTTTTTAATATCAAGTGGATGTGACCCAATGTATGATATCTTGTTCCCCAAGAGTGCTTTCATCACTAACGCAATACAAAAGTAAAACCGGATGTTCAAGTGGCCGGTGTACATGTAAAAGGTTGAATTTAAAGTTCACAGCTTCCTGTACATGTACTGACTGTTGCAATGTATAATACAAGAATATTCAAAATTTATTAACCTGATTGGTTTATGTCATGCAAAATTAGATATGTGGTAAGCAACGCCAATCAAATGATGGGCGATGCATACTCGCATCCATTCCTGATACAGGCGACTGTAGCACAACACGTTACCGGTTATCATATGTTCTTTACTTTTATCGACGAACCGGGTAAGTAGTGGGTAAAATGTAAGCGTCAATTTGTTACCTGCAGTTTTTATATTTTCAAGAAAAGAGTTTATGCAATCAGGTACCGTGAACTATAGACTATTGTACAGTAACCTACCTTAGCTCACCGGTAACGTTGGCAAAACCTGAAGTTTTCAATTAAGTCAATACTAATTCTAATAACTAACTTTGGAAGTGTACCGAATCAAATGCAAAAACTGTTATAAACAGACGTTATCATGACCAATCAAGAAAAGCTGTTGACATGCGAGAGAGTCCTTCCAACTTGCATTTTATATTTTTTTCATAAGTTTTTTCACTTTGCAAAGTGACCAAACTGCTGTGGGTTTTGGGTCATTTCTCGGTAGTTCCAAATCTTCTCAATGTTCAGTGGAAAGATATAGTTTAAGAGCTGAGTGCTAGCAACCAAATAGTGGTTACTGACAGAAGTAATAATCTGGGAAAATATAGGAAATGAAAATGCATATTTTTCATAAAGCGAATTGTAGATAAATAATATCTAGAAAATAACATCAAGCAAAACATGAACATGCACGTCTATTTCAAATTATTATCTTTTTTTTTTTGATGTATCATATTTACTCTCGGATTCACCGGAAAGTCGTAGCAGGCTTATACATGGACGCATGATGCGACCACGCCGGCTTGCGAGCAATATATCAAGGTATAAAGGATACCGTAGAAAGCATGTGCAAAATGTTTGTAATGACACTAGAAAATAGGCAAAGGGTGATCTTCTCGGTCAGTGGTCTTCCTCTTGCTCACAGCAATAAGCACTCAAGCGTGAAAGATGATAATTTTTGAGTCGGCGATTAGGTGCCAAAATTTATCCAGTTCGTCCAATATATTCTGCAGAGTTGTAATGACTAGACTCGATTACAGGGGCAGATTAAGATCAGCTGATGCCCTAAGCACAACACAATAATGTTGACCCTTGCTCCCGTTTTGGCTCACCCATTACCATTTTTCCTTTCACTAAGACATGCATTCTACACATTGTGAAGTTAATGGGTAGAAAAATCAGCAGTAATCTACTTATCTGAAATTGCTCACTTGCTTGTTTATCTTTTTTTTGTATACAGCATAATCGGCGCACGATAGCCCCATATAATATTCGTGAATCAGTAAAATGACAATGCAAACAGAATAAAACAAGTTTCGTGAAAAATCAAGTCGCTGGTTACCGAGTTAGCGCTATTTTCATTAAAACAATGTCTTCCCATTTAATTTTGTAGGTAAAAAATAAGTTGTAAGAACAAAGTATTGGAGAAATTGAACATATTTGGCATATATATTATATATTGGCAAATAGCGATGTAGTTCTGGTTGAACCAACGGCTGTGCTTGATTTGCTCGAAATTTTACACGGATAAAAGCACAATTAACAGTTTCAGAATTTGTTTTCAGCATCCGGCAAAACATTCAGAAAAAACTTCATATTTACCATATTTTAAATTGAAGTATTTATATAACCTTTAATTTCTCTTCTACCACATTGCGACGTCTCCCGAAATTGCGGTGTTCGTAATATTTGTCAAATTTGCTATGTTAACCCTGACGATAGAAATATGTATGAATAGTGGCGTGCACATACTTTCAGTATGGCAGGTGCTGAGTTAGGCACTCCGTTATATATTTTCAAATAAAATCCGCTATGCCATCTATTACAATCTACATATTTGATCCTCTCCGGTGACAATTTTTTTCATTTTTTTCCCTTTCAAATAAACTGTTCTTTTAGTACATGGCGTCCACTGTTGCCTCTATTTTTTAATTGGAAAATTTTGTACATGCGCTGTTGAATTTTCTTCGAACTCAAAATTCGTGAATTTGTTAATAATCTTTATTCTATTTTGTTGTTAGTTTGCGCCTGAATTTTCCCAATTCTCAGTTTCATTTCTTGATATATACATTGATATTATTTTCGTGAAAAGGGCACTTTTACATGAAGAATATTCCTAGGCCCTGAGCTGCACCCCATAAGGCCAATGCCTCAATCCGGCCTTGGCCGCCACTGTCGAATGTGCCCTCCTATTTTTTTTAATTGAATGAATATGCGCTCTAGAATTTCCTTTAAGCGCTAGCTCAAAGTGGATAAGAACTGATCCTCACCGATTTTGGCATGGAAAAATTCGAGAGGGGATATTTGGGTAGCCGAAGACACCCTCTCACATATGACCTGAGATGACCCCTGTTCTCGCAAGTTTGGATAAAAAGGTTTAACCGGGTGTACCTGCGTGTAGAACCTTCGGTATTAGGTGGTTCTGGGCACTACTAAGGATTTAGCGCACGCGAATTAGATTTACCTTTCCATCCTAGAGTATTATTCACAGAGAGGCTACTTCATTTCAATGCATTAGTACAGGATACTTTATTTCAAGGCATTATTGCCAAAACCTTCTTCGTGTGGTCCAAAAATATATGTGTTTTGTGTTGTAGTGCCTGAATAGACTCAATGAGGATCACTTTGTCGTTAGCAAAAGCTAGCACGAGAATATGAGAAATAAGAGAGGAATATTTTAATAAGGATTTCGGATAGGGGCCTATAGTTTCCTGAATTGAGTAGACGCGTCACCGACAAACTGTATCAGGAGAAAGCTGGAACTTTGGATTTTAAATGCTTTTGTATTCTTACGAAAAGAAAAATCACCAATCACCACATTTGTGGGAGAATGATGTAAAACCCCCTAAATAAAAGCCTTGTCTCTGTTTACTTATATAGCATCTTTAAGTGAAATTTAAAATAATGCCTTAATTCTGAAAAGGTCGTTATTTATTGCTATAGGGTTATCGATAGCAATTGAGATTTTATTTACTGCTATCTTACAATATCCTCCGCCCGGATTTCAGGATTTAGAGGATTCAAGACCTTCACCGCGATCAGTGTAATTTGAGTCAGGCCCATATACTTAAGTTCTCTCTCCGTGTCTGGGCTCATACATACATACTCTCCAGTTGATCGTCACTGCTAGGGACGCCGCTCTTTTTTGCCACAAAATTCTGATGTCCGCGCTATTATCTTGCGGATGTTAGCCATATGGAGTTGTAAGAATTCTTCCAAGAGATTGACGGCTCGGTCGGTCTAGTTTGGGCAGAGTATGTTCACGAATACATCCATAAAAGGTTCCCTAACTTCTGAACCTCAAAGTATTCATAATCACTGTTAAATGAGATGTAGGGTTTGAAAAAGCCTACCGGCTTCATGAAATACTACTTCATTATAAAGAAGGTTTAATCTTTCTTTTTTATTATCTACTGAATGCTCACATCACCCAAGATTTACGTCTGTGAATGAAGTTACTTCCATTAGCACTGCTGAGTGTGTTAGGGGATTGAGCCACATGAACTTGATAATAACACGTGGGTACTTCTGCAAGAAGAAAATAAAAAAATACATTGATTTACTTAAGAACTTATAATGTAAGCAGCAGCATACGGCAAATAGAAAGAGATATAGATACTATGGTGAAAAACACAAAATGATATCTACTAATGTATTTTTAGGGAATTGATTTCTGGAGTGGATACAGAAGTGTATAATGTAAAAATAAAGAAAAGCAGACAAAATCGGGGAACATACATCCCTCAATCTGGAGAATTCTACAAGGCAGGGAAAGTATGCAATCGATTGAACTCTAGAGTGAGGTTAAAAACACGTCAGTGAACAGGGTGCAGAAATGTACCATTCAATAATAAAAACACATGGGAAACATTAAAAGGGAAAATCCATTCCATAGGTGGAATCAGTCCAAAGGGAAAAGTAGCCAAACAACAAGGACGCAGGAAAGTGACAATTGTTTTATGTAATATTCAATGCGTCCGTATGCATATGGTGCATATTGCGAGATTAGTCGCCAAGGATTCAACAACCTCTGTAATTGCTACGGTTCCAGATTTTGTCTGGTGGTGTTAGACACCAATATAACCCTCAGAGAATGCCGGACATTTAGCCAACGGACATTTAGCTAACCGACAATTCGTCATCGTTTGTGACGTCATAACCCTAACTTTAAGATATTATTTTTTAATCCTGGCGTAATATCCACTGGCTAAATGTCCAGACACCAACCTCATACGGTGCAGTCACACAACTTCATGTGGCTAACAACCAAAAGATGATTTACTATAAAAGCGCAAACATCCGAATTTTGTGCCAAAATAGAGCGGCGGTGAGCAGTGATGATCAACTGGTGACTATGTATTATGAGCCCAGATACGGAGAGATAACTTAAGTATATGGGCCTGACCCAATCAGAAATTACACTGATCGTGGTGAAGGTCCTGGGTCCTCTAAATGCTGAAATCCGGGCAAAGGTTATTGTAAGATTGCATTAAATATAATCTCAATTGATATCGTTAAACCTAGCAATAAATAACGACCTTTTCAGTATTAAGGCTTTATTTTACATTTCACTCAAAGATGCTATATAAGTAAACAAAGACAGACTTCAACATTTGCAAGCTATGTAGCAACGCAAATATAACAGAACAGCTGACGAGCAAACGAATGGGAAAATAGCGGTAATCAGTTCTGACCGGCTAAATAATAATTATTGGTGAACGCATGGATCGTTCACAACAATCAAAGTAACGATAAATAAGGCGATTCAATCAATTGTCTGAAGGGTAAAGTAATAATATCACACTCCATTTTCAACATTGGTGGATTAATATGGTGCGGGCCAGTAGCATATTATATCAGGGCCAACCAATTTAAATGAAGTCATAAACGACTTTATTAGCATCCTTTGGTTATGTATCCACATTTCCTCTGTTGGCCTATATCCCTGAATCCATAAACGCCATAATGGAGGAACATCTGCTGTTGCAAGCTGTCACAGGGCAAAAGATCAACGCTTCTAAAACGGAGATCCTGTGCTTTGGAGATTAGATCAAGAGGCATTTATCAACATCCCAGTTAATGCCAACAGTCAAGATCCTTAGGCAATATTTCGGGCAATCCAGTCACAACCGGACGTGAGATGAAAAACTGTACAAGACAAAAGCAGTGCTAAACACCTACAAATCTCATCGGCAAACCTGGATGGGGATGATGATTATCATCAATTCGTTAGCCGCAACACAGATTCTGTAAAACGCGCGGACAATGCCGATTACCAAGGTAACCATCAGACAATTCAGTACTGTTCTCCACCGCTTTTTATGGTTTCCTGAAGTCATAGAAGGATTCGGAGGAAGAACCAACTCGGTCTTGTATCAGTATGGAATACCTCACACAGTGCACCCCCAAAGGAATGAAAGGGAAACCTGGAACTGCATCGCCACATTCGTCTCACCATCGATGAATGGAAGGTCATCAGCTTCAGGACATTGCCACGTCGCCCGTCAAGTCGAGGAAAAGACCCTAACAAGCCAATCGGGGGATACGATTAGCTGGGACAGGATACTGCTGAAGGAAAGAATCCTCTGTGGCTTCTTCACCTACAAGCAGACAGTCCTAATCTATAGAATTACGCACTAGAATTTTGTGTTCGGAAGCAAAAAGCTACGATGTGGCCTGCTCGCCCACAAACAACAGGGCGGTGCGCAATCCTAAGTTGCAAGCTTTACGTGGCAGAAGAGGACACGTGTGAACATGTCTTATATGACGGTCCC
>JAUELA010079920.1:0-10383 GCA_031471845.1 Boltenia villosa | reverse complement strand
TTGCATGGTTGGGGATCGATCGACTCAATAGTTGGAATGCACAATTCTGCAACACAATGAATGAATTTAATAAATTCACGATAATAATTATTCCGTCCAAAATTTAAATAAATGAAGCAGATATATTATAAAATATAATAAAATATCTACAGTTTGTTTGACCAAGTCGGTTATATTTTTGAAAGTTTGAGTGAAATTTAGTCTCACGTTGTCTCACCTCGTTGACAGATGTAGTAAAAGCGTCTTGAACAATTTACGTTATTCCAAAGATATGAATTCATTCCAATGATAACGCAATTCTCGGATCCTAGGTTGTTAGGTTCGCCTCCATTCCTAGAAAATATAGATATTGTTCTTTCAACATACATTTTAAAAATAGGCCCTTAACTTGTTAATATCCAAGAGGTTTCGATTCAGATGAGAAATGTTTTAGAGCTCAACTTTATTCATGCGTATTCTTGGTTATAGCTTCATCCAACTAAATTTATTGTATTATTGGTAAAACGAAATTCATGTGAATGAAGGCAATGAATGGATGAGTCAATATAAGAACAGGAATATAACAAGAAACCAAATGTACTTGAAATAGGTATTTATTAAATAGTTTGATTTTTCCGTCATATTAAGCAAGGTTTTATTCTATCCAATTTAATTGTGGTTCCAAAGTAACAGATTTGAATTATCTCTCAAACTGAATCATAATTAGGGATATTTATTAAAAATAGACCAGCCTTTACATACCAGCTACTGTAACCTGCTTCATCTCTCAAATTAACTCTTGATCCATCCTGCCATGTCCAAGTTGATGTTGAAGTGTTGTAGAATGTACCGATCCAATATCCATAATGCCCTGCAGGGCTTTTAAAATGAATAGCGAATTATTTACATTGAAGGTGAATAATCCAACATCAATTAACAAATCACAAAAAAAATGTATAGTACTGGTCTGTGTTGGCCTCAATTATGTCCATAACTGATTTTTCATCAACCTTGACCAGATGAGCTCCTTTTGATCCACATACTTGTTTAGCTTGGTCGAAAGTTCTATAAGACTCGAAAATCGTCAGTTCGTAACTGTCGGTGATTACAGTCGCGGAAGATGCTTTGAAGTAAACAGAATATAGATAAATAACATAATAACGAGAATAGCAATAAAACTAAAAATAATATGTTGGAAATAATACACCTCAAGATGCATTACTATGTATATTTAATATGGTTTAATATCTGGTATTATATTTAATTAGTGAGTGAGCTATTTCAAGCTTCACTGTTCAAAACCAGAAATGCGATTCTTATTAACTTATAGGGAGTACCCTATTGGCTAATGCTCCCTGAACTGATGACTTGCGTAACAGGCCGTAGTTTGCCCATCCCTGGCCTAACCTCTTAGAATACGCAAGACTGGTTTCTCTATTGACGTATTTCAGTTTGGTATGTAAATATATATTTTATGAGCGAGTTAACATATCTGCCTATGAAAAAAATTGTGCCTAAAAACTGTACCTCAAAGTACAACATGCATTTCGTAATTTACTTACTTTGTTGCATACTTTGTGCGACAAGTGTGAATATCGCCAAGCCCATCATCAGATAATCTTGAAATTTCAATTTCTCCATTGAGATTGCTTTCAATACTGTATGATTGTTACTTCAGGAAAAATCAACTTAATCCTACTTTATGTTCAAGCCAACATTCTAGATTAAAAAAAGCTCAAATTTCAGCGAAATTAGTTATTTTCATGTCCAGCCTTACTATCTAACACTCCCTATTATCTAACACTTTACAACTCGGAAAAGTACACTAATGCTCCCTGAACTGATGACTTGCAGCTAGAACACAACCGTTGCTGCCTGAGCCTTGATACTAACTGACACATGCTACAATATGCATTGCCTGAATACTATGCTCCTGAAGAGCACCGAATTCTAAGTTGTCAAAATAATAAATAAGAGAATTAAAGAAGCAAAGACGACGCAATTAGGAGCAAGCGTCAGTATCATATTCTTGCTGCGGCATAGCAACAATGATAGAGACTGCGTTATTTCCTGAGTTGATGAGGTCGAAACTACAACTCCCACTCGGTCGTTCTCCCACTAATGCATCCTTTATTGCGATTTAATAAAATACATTATGAATATGGTTATGAGCCATAACAGGACTGACGTATGATGTATGATTTCATATCGAAGATAAGGTTTGGTTAGGATTCATCCATTTTACTGTATATTTAGATAAGTCATGTTATCGTTGATCCCGAAGTCTGGTCCGCAAATCCATGGGCGCCCAAAAACTTCGTTGAACCACGCAGCATAGTTTTTTTTATTTTAAAATCGTTATTTTCCCAGAACACGTGAATTTATTACAAATATACTTCAAAGTGAAGATTCCTATCTAATGCAGGCAATGAGAAATATCCATGATTACTATATATCACTCTACGAGGGGTCCGCATACATGGAAGATCTGGAAATTTAAGTGGTTACGAGGTATTCGAATCTTTCTTCAATATAGTGTGGATATTTTTTGAAAGGTTTGTGCCTGTCAGAACAATGTGCTCAAGGCACCGATCTTTCTCAAAGATGAGAAAAGACATATTAATGCTTTGAGTTAAGAGCTGCTCTCGTCTTTTTTTGTGGATTTATGTGCATGTGTGTGAAAGACGGTAGCTATTCCGACACGATACCACCGATAGTCATATACACCATGCGGGCAACGAGTAAGCTACAGCCAAGGACGAGGTCGAGAGGTGACGTTGATGTAAACCATATTGGTTTTTGCCACCACCTAATATTCATACTCCATTACCGAAAATTTACTTTTGATGGGAATCAATTATTGTCAATTTCTAACTTCCTAGTTGTTTCAAAGCTGGTAGATACGTAGTTTACTGATATTTCTGAACCTGGAAATGTGAACGGATCACTTTATTCTCTGATTTTTGACATTTCGAAAATATTTCGGATCATGGCAAATGTAGGCATTCCTGAATTTGTTCTATCCTTGTATATATTGGGTTCTCTAGGTTTCTATCAAATTTCTGATAAATGAAGACCTCTTTCTGTTAAAATGCCCCTTAAAATAATAACGTTGATTATCTTGCATTGGGGTTAAATATTCAAAATATTATTAAAATTTATATCAAAAAATAATAAAATATGGCATATACGAAAAATACATGGGAAATATATAAAAAATGTCATGCAACGCTGCTTTAAAAAACGTAGCATTTAGAACAATTATGAACTCTAAGTTAAATACAGAAATGCTTTTGATAATTTTTCCCCTCGGATTAAATATGAGCTGGTTTTCACTTCATGAAAAACCACCAAATTTATGTTTTAACAAAAATAGATACGAACATAGATCAACGTGTCAGAAAATTATAATTCTAGAGAATTCTAATTAATGTGAGTCGTAGTTTAAATAGCTTGATTCAAAACTGTGTTAGAATTATAACAACTTGACCCTAAGTGCATGGTATTATTTAAAAAAAAGTTTCAGGAACTAAAATACAACCAAAGTATTTTAAAGTGCTTGGGTATTTGATAAACATATACAAGTTTACGCACAAAATTTGTTGTATTACGATTGATTATATATATAAAATAATATCGGACAAATATAAAACGAAATATTAAAGTACAAAAGATTTAAATATCAAAGATTATAAATCCATTTCATTCATTTGCATATGTGTTGAATCTAACAGTAAAATGGATGAATCCGTCCCAAACCTTATCTTAATATTAAATCACACATCATACGTCAGTCATGTTAGATTGCTCATAATCATATTCACAATGTATTTTCTTAAACTACAATTAAGGATGCATTAGTGGGAGAATGACCGAGTGGGAGTTATAGTTTCGACCTCATCAACTCAGGAAATAACGCATCTCCATCATTGTTACAATGCCACAGCAAGAATATGATACTGACACCTCCTCCTAATTGCGCCGTCTTTGTTTCTTTAATAATCCTCTTATCTATTATTTTTCTTAGAGTTTGGTGCTCTTCAAGAGCATATGATTCACGCAATGCATATTGCAGATTGTGTCAGTTAGTAACAAGATTCAGGCAGCAACAGTTGTGGTCTAAATGCAAGTCATCAGTTCAGGGAGCATTAATGTGCTTTTCTGAGTTGTAGAGTGTTAGGAGTATTAGATAATAAAGGAGTGTTGGATAATAAGGAGTGTTGAATAATAAGGTTAGATACATGAACATAACTAGTTTCGACAAGCTGTTTTTTAATCTAGAATCTAGAATATCATGTTAGCTTGAACATAAAGTAGGATTAAGTTGATTTCTCCTTGAAGTAACAATCATACAGTATTGAAAGCAATCTCAATCAATCTCTCGATGAAGAAATTACAAGATTATCTGATCATTGGCTTGGTGATATTTACACTTGTCGCACAAAGTATGCAACAAAGTAAGTAAATTACACGAAATGCATATTGTATTTTGAGATATAGTTAGGCCCATCAAAGTTTTTTCGTAGGCGGATATGTTACCTCGCTCATAAAAATATATATAATTACACACCAAACTCAAATACCTCAATCGAGTAACCAGTTCTGCGTATAATTATAGGTTAGACCAGGGATGGGCAAACTACCGCACGCGGGCCATATTCTGCCCGCGAAGTCTTTTTCTGCGGCAGGCGAACTTCCTCGCAAGGCGATGTCAATTTGTGTGGTCCAGATATATTCGCATAGAAAAACGCGTTTAACGAGAATACAATGAAATTTCGCAGCCATATTGCAAACGCAAACGGATGATAACGATGGACGGAGTATTATTTTCAAGTCTTTTCAACGCTCTACGCCGTCAATGCCATTCACGGGAAATAACTACTAATATGCTACGGTGCACTGAGAAAACGTTTGCCCACCCCTGGGTAAGTTTATCAATAAATAATTTCCTCGCATTAGCCAATAGGGTACTTCCTATAAGTTAATAAGAATCATATTTCTTATTTTGAACAGTTAAGCTTGAGATTTTAGCTCACCAGTGGACTATAATATTTGGCAATAAACCATATTAAACATACATAGAAAAGCGTATTGAGGTGCATTATATTACAAACGTATTATTTTCAGTTTTATTTCTATTCTCATATACGATACTTATCTATATTCTGTTTACTTCAAAGCACCATCCGAGACTGTGCGTACCAACAAATATGAACTGACGGTTTTCGAGTCTCACAAAAGTTTCACAGGCGCTAAACAAGCATGCGAAACGAGAGGAGCTCATCTTGTCAAAATTGAAGAAAAATCAGTTATGGACAAGATTGAGGACCACACTACTCGGTACCGTATATTTTATGTTTTGTTTTTTGATCTTGGATGATTTAACTTTGATGTAAATATTTCTCTGTGTTTATTTTAAAAGCCCTGCAGGGCATCATGGATATTGGATCGGTGCATTCTACAACTCTTCAACAGGAACTTGGATGTGGCAGGATGGATCAAGAGTGAATTTGGAAGATGAAGGTTACAGTGAATGGTAAATATTGGGTATTTCAATAACAATCTTTTGAATTATGATTCAGCTTGAGAGATGAATCCAACATGTTACTTTGGGATTGGAAAGAATAAAATCGTTCTTAGGAAAAAACAAACAAACTATTTAATAAACAGATTAGATTTATTGTTAGTTTCCTCCTAATTCCTCATACTTCTTTATATTGATCCATCCATCCATTCTTTATATTCCTTAATCCACAACAATTTAGTTTCCTCTCGTTTTACAAATAATGTAATAAATTCAGGTGGTTGGATCGATAATTAAGTTTACGCATGAATGCAATTAAATTCTAATCTTAAATATGAATTAAAATCTCATGGAATTAAGCAGAATCAAACGGTAATTTTTCAAATAATATTTTGAGGAAAGAATATCTATATTTTCTAGGAGAGAAGGTGAACCCAACAACCTAGGAAGCGAGCTTTGCGTTATCATTGGACGGATTGGATATATTTGGAATAACATAGCTTGTTCAAATAGCTTTGACTACATTTGTCAGCGAGGTATGTGAGTCAGATTAGAGTTGATTCAATCTTGCAAACATATAACCGACATGGTCGAACAGATTGAAGATATTTGGTTTAAACTCATATAAGCCTAATTGAATTAATTTCGGACGGAATAATTAATATCACAATTAATTGATTATATTATTTTGTTACAGAACTGTGCACTCCAACTATTGAATCGATCAATCCCCAACCATGCAATTCAAGTCTTCTTGTTCGATGGAAACCAAGTTCAGTTGGAGTTGGTCAAAATCACAGGTTAGAAGCTATAACGTGAAAATGTTATGGTTTCAAGTCAAAATTTTCAATTCCCCCTTTTCACAAGCCCCTTTTATACAACATTTCATACATTGAACATTTAGTTCTGTGATATTTTTTTGCATTTGGCATGTTTGCATTGAACGATTTTCCATTGGACGTTTATGAATTGGACATTTTAGCATTTCACGGATGCTTTGACTTTTCACAGTTATTATGGCGGATTTTAATGCGTCTAATATGGGTAAGAACGTGATAATTAAATCTGTAACTAATATTTTTATACTTTGACTAACATCATGACTGCCTGAAGCCAACAATACAATGTTAGAATAAATTCAGATTTAGGACAGTCAGTTTTTGAAATGCGATTGAAAATTTTGGGGGACACTACAGTCAGGCAAGTCAATGGATTCAGGATTTTCGTCAAGCAGTAATAACTAACTATATTGTATATTGCAAAGCAATATATTTCCCCATTCATGTTTGCCAAGTATTAGTGAAATCATAAACTAGCCGCACGCAAAATATTTTATTTGTAGTTAAGTGCACAATTTATGAGAAATTAGAAATGCATTAAAAGCGCTATTGAGATATTAATGATATTTATATTAATAATATACCTCTTAACCCTAATCCATCGACCCAACACTAACCACACTAACCCACTAATCGTAAATCTCTTTATTCCGTGACTTGATTTGTGACCTGTTTCCCAGCAAAATATGTGAATTTTGTCCATAACTTTTTTCTGGGATGATCATGCGCATCATCATTTTATCAGATTCATAACATGTTTAGCAATGTAATTATCTCAGCACACACCTCTTTTTTCATTCAATTCCATTTTAGCATGAAACATTATATTGTTCAGTATATCGGCATCATTGGGATCAACAGCAGGGGAGGAAGCCTTTCAAAAAAACATTCGTCCCGATTCAGATGCAACTCAAGAACTGATGATTAATAATCTTGCATCATCAACAAATTATACCATAAAGGTAAAAATGAAAGTTTGATTGCCTTTTACTGGGGCGGTGCAGGGCCGGATTAACCAAAACCGGATCCCCCGAAGCATTTGCCGACATGCGACCCCATCATCGACTTCGGCCTAGTTCTATTCCTGCACACCCACAGTATTATTAGAAATAGCTGTATCGTTTTATTTATAATGGGTAAATTTGGTTTCCATTCCTACTCCCAAACCAAAACATCGAGGTTGAGAAATAATCCAATCCCAACTAAGGCGATAATTTTCAATAATCTAGTTCTACTAATATTTTTTAGATTATTGGATGCAGTGATCAAACAACTGAGATGAAAGTAGTGACAGCAAATGCAGTAACTGGTGGAATCTCAAACGCAGTAACTTTGCCTGTGGTGAACGAGAACTGCACGGTATCTTGGTCATGGCCGAAAATGACAAACAGAAGCATAATAAGTGGATTTCAGGTATGAGAATATAATCGTAGGAATATATCCAGATATCTCCAGCCTGGCGTATGCTATCTAATTAGAATCAATTTTAATGCTTATATAGTTCGATATGGGGAATTGGTGTATTATAATTAGATAATTGCATTACGTTAAATTACAATTACAAAAAATCAAACCATATACCATCACCAATTAGAGCGATTGAAATTCATGAAATACTAATTGAAATGGCTGAGTCAGTAAGAACAAAACGTGAAACGAACATAATCTTTATTATTTTAGATCTTAGGTAAGATTTTGAAAGGAAGAATCTTGTCACAATAAAAACATTGATTCATATTTCTTCAGCGTCATAAAACCGATGCATGTTTTGACAGAAAATAAAAATGTTATCTTTATTGTAGTATTATTGTAGTGAATTAATTCATTTGTTAAGGTTTCAATCACAAGGCTTGGTATAATGTCACACATTCTCCATTGTATGCTCACCTGGTCTGATTGTGAAACTATAGCGTTTTTAATATCTTATGTACTCATGAAACTTACTTGCTGAAAACACGATTCAAACCTAAAATATTTCCACTATTAAATTTGAGGGTGTAAAAGGGGAAGACATAATGCGATATACGGTATTACTTGTAACACATTGCGACACAATTTTCCTTAAAAACAGCCAGTTGAATTGTGGACGTATCTCCTTACATATCGTTCACTGTCAAATGTATTTCTTCAAGCTCACGATCTCTTCTTCCCTGGTATTCACATCTCATCTTACTGATGTTCCATCAAATGAATCCCAAATCATTGATGCTCCTGGATCAACTTTGTCTCAACCGATCTCAACGCTTCCGAATAGAAATTACTCCGCGAAATTGCGAGCTCGCGCATGCGCAGGACTGGGACCAATGACAGATGCTGCTGGAAGTTGCGTCACCCCTGCACAAGGTAAAATATTACATTAAGACTATATTACCTGGAATAGAAACTCGCCTCATAGTATGTTAAGTTCACATAATAAAACTTTCCCTCTCTCTTTGAAATATGCCTCATGTTACGCCATCTTGTTGTAGTTATAGGGGCTCGTAACCACTAGCCTATTGAAAAACCTAGTGACGTCTTAGCTTTCCTAATTTGTTTCCAAATTCATCGTTCCAATTTCCATTCTAGCAATATGAACAAGGACAGAACACGAAACATTACATTGACTATCCCGAATGAAGAAAACGGACCAGTCAGGTGGATTGAATTTATGCCTGTAACATGTAATTTTATACATTAATATGTAAAATTATTCATATTGTAAGGTATCTTTCAGAAACTGTTTTTGATTCTTAAATTCAAATTTCTGTGAATTTATCATCATACACATATCCAAAGTTACTTTGCAATATGTAAAGTTATCCAAGACTAATATATATATATGACATAAGGTAATTTTACACTAGGTGCTATCCTGAACTACATTATAAAACTGGGCACATTATAAATATAATAGATAACTGGATCCATTTACATCCATTTTTCTGTTTAGTTGCATGTTCGTGATCATGGGCACGGGAGGATCAACTATCAACAGCAACGTTGAACTCATCAAAGTGAATTCTTCAAGTACGGACGAATACATTGCCTTGGCCATATCACGTAGCAGGTATTCAGCCAAATGCATGCCGTACTCATTAGTTTTCTTGACTAAAATCCTGACTCGCCTGGCTGAAGTGTTCCAAACTATTTTTAATCGCATTTCAAAGACTGACTGTTCTTAATCTGAATATATTCTGAAAGTGTATCTGTTAGGGTTAGGGTAAGGCTAAAAGGCATATAAGGGTTAGGTATTTAATATTTCTTTTTCATATTTATTTTCTCTTTTTGGGGGGTGAGGTCTAACCCTTCTGTTCAACTACAATGGCCCTTTCTCATGACCCCCATATCCTACATTGTATAATTCATTATTGTCTACAAAGTTACTTTTCAGTTCAGACAATAATAATGTTTTGAATAGTCAATAGCACTTTTTAAAAATAGGATAAAATAAGATATTAATTATTATCTTTCTTTGCAGCTTCCCAAAGGAAGGCAACAGTTTTACATAAATTATCGGGAACAGTTCAGAGACTGCCTGTGATGCGCGGGCATTTACATCATCGAGAAGAAAAAAACGATCAACAGAAAACTTAGTATTGATTGGAACAAATTCTGTGCTGGAAAAGGACAAATCATATGGGTGGGTTAGACATACAACAATTTCACATGTTTAATGTTGGGTGGGGGGGTGATGATTCTCAAAATATAATATTGTTATATAATTGTATGGAGATTATTAGTTTATCTCGTGATGAAACATTCAAGGTTGATTGCGCAAATTAATGGATGTTTTTTTATATCTTTTAATCAGAATATACATGATCACGACAACACCTTCTGGAGATGAGATCCTGTTGCAAACGAGTGAGATTCGAGAGTTTGTGAACGTTCCTCCACAGACCAAAAGTAGGACAAAAATTGTCTTATAACTAATTTTGAATGAAAATTATTCTAAAAACTATGCACATGAAACTTTTCATATAACAAGATATTTTTAGTCGTCCACTAGTTGCATTTGGAAAATTGACTTATTCGTTCTAATATAATTACAGCTGAATGAAG
>JAUELA010079809.1:0-10386 GCA_031471845.1 Boltenia villosa | reverse complement strand
CAGACATAGAAAGTTCTCGAATCTTTCGATTCGATCATGACGTCACTAAAGGATATGACATATAGAACATTTGCTATCACTACAAAACATAAACATGTTGCATACCGGCTTGCGAGCATGCTTAATGCGGTGTAACGCATATATATTAGTTGACAAAATATTAAAACCTTTTCATTTCAATGTGACAGTATCACCTTGATCTTTAAAATGAAAGTTGCCAAAACAAAAATACCAGTTAATAATTTCAATATATATATATTTGAGGCTACCGCAGGTAGCCACTGCAGAGGGGCTGAAGAGCCACATGCGGCTCCGGCCCGCAGGTTGCCGTGGCTATGCGATTTTTCAGGCCTATATACGTAACTTACCAAGTCCTCTCTACGCTGCAGAATAGGATGGACCCAGCATGAACGCTTTCGCCGTCTCTGCTCTTTTTGCTTTTAATAGAAGTAGTGCCTTCAGTTTTGTTCGTTTTGAGAAGCGAGTCATTTTGGGAGATTGAAATAACAAGCAGAAGATAATGACGTAGATTCAACGTAATAATGATAACAATATCCAAAAAATAACGTTCAAGATAACACAGTAACCCGGGGTCATATTCCCGACCATTTATTTTTATGTGCATTGATGCGATTGCATTTATGGACTATAATCTTTTCGGTTTTGGCCAAGTTTGTCACAAATAGGATAAATTCTCGTGTTGATGGTATCCGAGCTTGTACTTTTGCCCTGTATATGATAAATCGGGCACATAGAAGTAAGGTGCTACAAGTTTGAGTTCTTCCCCCGTAGATTTTTTTTTCTGTGTGAAAGTTTGTCAGAGCAGTGTGAACTTGCTCAAGGATACCGCGCTAAAATAAGATAAATTAATCTCTCGATAGCGCCGTGCATGTTCATGTGTGTGTGTGTCGAAGAAATCTTGATTCGCAAGAAGATTTCCCAAAAATTGGAGGAGCCGGAGTAGTGTAATAGCTTCTCGAACTGAATTCAATGAATTGAATTGAACTCTTCCCCAGTAGAGCGTACTTGGTTGCTAGGCGATGTGAAATACCGCCACCTTATGGATAGATCAGTAACGAAGAAGAGACACTTTATTCGCTGCGCCATCTGATATCGTCGTATTATATGTAAACCCCGTGGGTCGCTGTACGACGCAGTGTCCCGTCAGTAACATAAACTAACTTTAACCCCACCCTTTTTACGACTAAAATTGAGGCATTTTTCCAGTCACCGGTATTTTATCTGTCAGAGGATTGTATCATCCCACCGAATCCCGGACATTTCGCCATCGTTTGTGACGTCATTACAGAGGGACATTTTTCCAACATTAAAAAAATCTTTGTGTGTCACTGACTCTTAACCTAACCCTTACCCTAACCCTAACTTCAAGATCTAATTTTATGAATGGTTGCGAAATGTCCGGATACCCATCCCACCAACTAACATTACATCGCCTCAGTAAAACGTCAACAAAAAAGGAATCTATCTATCCATATATATATTTTTTTTTTATTAAGTGAATACCTAAATAAGAGAAGAGAGTGGATTCTACACAACGGCGATGATTCATTCAAAATGATCACAAATGAAAAATAGGTCACGGCCGAACGATCACATTGTTACGCATGTGGAATGATTCCCGGCTCATTATTACAAATCAATGCCCGAGGCGTATGGTACAATGTTGCATCATTCTGGTAAATAACAGGGTACGGATGTTAAAAATAAGGATGAACCAGTCCACGTACAAGTGGTTTATTATGAGTGTAGCAAGGTTGTGAGAATGTTCAGGAAAAGTGTTAGTTGGTATATATTATATATTTTTCAAAAATTTAGCTCGTATTAAATTGTGATGATACTTCACTTATCTAGAAAAGTACCGGTATCGCCAGTTAATTGCACCGTTACACTGAAATTTCGCTGTGATAACGTCTGATATAAATGGGTTCGACAGTGTCGAAAAGGGTATCAACTTTTATATACATGCTTAACCGTGTACCGGAAAAAAGTCACAGAATATAAAAGGTTTCTGTTTCACGTTACCTTGTCCGATTTCCTTCCCTTTCCAAGTTCAGCATGCTTGTAAGCCGGCATGGTCGATCGTTGCATCATAAGCCCGACACGGCTTTCCGGTGAATCGATGTAAATATGATGTACTTTTTTCGATTGTCATTACTTTGAACAGTAACTTATGCGTTCAATATTTTTGATTTTATGTGGCCGTGATGACGATGAAATACAGGTTGTAAGGTTCAAATTATTCAGATACAGATAGTTTTTGTCTACGAAAGGTTGCCAGATATGAAATTTACATTGCCAGGGCACAGTATAGGAATTTTGGGAGGCCTGTCATTTTGACAGGCTTGGCCAGTCGAAGCCTGTCAAAACTGTGGTTTGGCCTGTCAAATTATTTGCCTTTATAATGCCGCTTGTTCCAAAAGATGAATTGAGCGCGTTCGTCGATCAAAAAACGAACTTTTACGTTCATCGTATGAAAAACGAACTTTTACAATTGAGTTATTTCGTGTCCTGTTTAATTTGGCATTGAAAACACAAATACTCCTGCCATTTCATAGTCGTCAAATTTTGACGACTGTCAAAGTCGTCAAATTGCCAGTCATTTGACCGATGACTGTCCGTTATTTTGTACCCTGCATTGGGTAATTTCTTCATGTGTTGATCACCATTTTTCTTATCTCTTCACGAGGTCAAAGCGTGCTCCATGCTATTGGTTACTTAACAGATTTCATTTAAACGGAATTCTGTGTGATAATCAATCCAAGGCTATTTACTGCACCGTTTGCATTTAGTTATTAATGGATGAAGGTACATCAGCAGTTTCTATTGCCTTATGTGCGAGATGTGTTGACGAATATGCGTTTTCTTGTTTATATAACTAAATGTCCAAGATGAATGCGTTTCTTTTACAAGTAATAGACTTCAATATAGCAAAATTGCTTGCAAGACCAAATTTGAGTTCAACTTGTTGTTGGGCATTTTGCGTCAGAGTGTATGATAAGAAAACAAACTAATTATATCGTTCAATAACCAATGCAGGGCTATTGGAAAAGTTGCAACTTTAGAGTACGGTACATTTCACGGTGATTCCACATGTGCACCCTCTTAGAAACAGCACTGAAGCGTGACGAAAAACGGTAAAAATGACAAAAAAGACGAAAATGGGATAATAAAATGTTATATATTATTCCCCAACTCTAACCATAACTATGTGATATATTATCCGTGATTATTAGTGCGTAGCGTAGCGTCTGTAGCAACGAGCTCTCGCCCGGCGCACATGTGGTGTTTTACCCATTCCATCGTGCAGTTCGCTTCCATTATAAGTACTCTATGCTACAGGATGATGAAATGCTTAACACTAACTAGTCGCGGTAGACGGCTCCGATTAGTTAGCAGAGTAGACTACAGCGGTAGACCGCACTCTAAAGTAGCACCTTGAAAAGTTTGTACTCGATTTTTTAACCAGATAACTCGCTACACAATGTAAATTTATCTCGCAACATACTTTGGTCGTTTGTGACTGCTTGTATGCATGCATGTATATTGGATTTTAAGTAAAATGTTCGCATTTTTATGACAATTGCCGCTCGTATAGTGTTTATGAGTATGTAGAATGAAGTCACGGAAAATAAATGCCCAATCCTAACCTCCAGGCATCCCTAATTCACGGAAAGCGGGAATCGAAACACTAATTTACGGAAGGTGCGGGTCAATAACAATCCTGATTTACGGACGACGGGAATACGGATATAAAATCGAATACCAACTTAATACCAACCCGAACCCTATCCTTTCGTAAATTAGGGTTGCTAGTTTCTCGCACCTTACGTAAGTTAGTGTTTCGATTCCCGCTTTCCGTATTCCGTAAATTAGGTATGTCCCTAACCTCACAACCCACTGATTTTATTTTTTTATTATTCCGTGACTGAAGTTGTGACTTTGTTTCCGACCGCCATTTATATCACATTGTAATATTTTTGTATTCCAAAATGATCGTCAACTTTAACGTAATTGAATGTGTGTAAGTTTAGATGCATTGACACCACGAATACATGATAATATTATGCTTTATACATTTGAAGGTCACTTGGATAGCGTATAAATATAGCAGTAATCTGTTAATAAGATGGCATTATCATTCACTAATGTACTCCTATTAGATAACGTTGACCCGTCAGCGAAGGAAATCTTGGAAAAGAATGGAATTCAAGCAACTCTGAGCAAAGAAAAGTTTTCGGCTTCTGATTTGATAACAAAGTTACAAGATTACGACGCTATAGTGGTCAGATCTGCGACCAAAATAACTGAGGAGGTCATCAATGCTTGCCCTAAGTTGAAGATCATCGGCCGAGCCGGTACGGGCGTCGATAACATTGATATAAAAGCCGCAACGAAGCATGGTATTGCGGACATGAACACTCCAGGGGGCAACACCATCAGTGCAGCCGAACATACATGCACGTTAATATGCTGTCTAGCCAGGAACGTCCCGGGCGCTGACGCCCATGTAAAGGCGGGAAAGTGGGACAGAAAAGCATTCATGGGCCATGAATTGTATGGGAAAACGTTGGCAATAGTTGGACTTGGAAGAATTGGACTCGAAGTCGGAAAGCGTATGCAGTCGTTTGGCATGGCGACCATTGGGTTTGATCCCATAGTTCCTGCTGAAGAGGCGAAAAAACATGGAGTTAAATGGATGGAACTGAAAGATATTTGGCCTATTGCTGACTACGTCACTGTACATACTCCCCTTATCCCTCAAACAAGAGGTCTGATCAACAGTGACGTATTTAGTAAATGCAAGCCAGGAATGAGAGTGATCAATTGTGCACGTGGTGGAATTATTGATGAAAACTGCATGTTAGAGGCGCTAAAATGCGGACAGTGTGGAGGTGCTGGTCTCGATGTATTTGTAACTGAACCCACGACCAACATGGACCTCGTGTCTCACCCCAAAGTGGTCGCCTGCCCCCACCTTGGCGCAAGTACAAAGGAAGGTCAGGCGAGATGCGGGTCGGAGATTGCGCAGCAATTTGTGGACGCAAAGGAAGGAAGAAGTTATTTTGGGATCCTGAATGCCCCTGCTCTAACTGCCGCAGTGACGGAGGAAGCGCAGTCATGGATAGAGCTTGTGAAACGTCTTGGACGTATCATGAGGGCATTTATGAAAGAGAAAGACGGGAACAAATTGATCCTTCGTACATACGGCGCTGACTTGAAGAAGTTGGGAAGAGCATTGAACGCTGGAGCTTATGCAGGCTTGGTTGATGGAGATCAATGCAATTTAATTAACGCATCCATGCTAGCTATGGCCAACGGACAGCAAGTGGACGTGGAGTACAAAGAGAGTGCTGTCAATTACTGTGAGCTTGAGGGTACATGCTGTGGAATGAAAATAATTCTATCAGGCAAAATAATCCAGAATAAACCGGTTATAACCGGAATTAATGGTGTCCTGAGCTCTCCTTCCCAACTTAATGGTTCAGTTCTGATATACAAATCAGCCTCAAGTTTAAATGCATTACAGGCCCTTGTGGGTGTACTTATGAAGGAGGGGATCTCTATCAAGTCACTGTCTACTACTCAGCCTGGTGCGAGAGAGCAATGGACCGTAATGTCTCTTTCCAAACCACTGGCAGATGCTGATTCAGTCCAGAAGAATGTAGAAGTTGCAGTAGTTATAAATTTCTAATCAACAAACTTTTGTGATTAGATTATCAGGATCAAATTTAGTAAAATTCACTTGTCGATGCAGAATAACCACAGCTAGATGGGGAACGAGAGCTAATAATATGAAATTTGATTTTGTTGCCACAATCTGGTAACACATTGCATTCAATTGATGACGTAAAATATGATGCTAAAAATAACCCTATTTCACCACCTAATGGATAAGTAATATTAATGTATAGATTGCTGCATTGAGTTTCAACTTGTCTTATGTGCATTTAACGATGTTTCAGTTATGTCTTTCTTGCATGTTTTTGCATTTTGAATCATCATGAATTTGACTCATTTCAATTTTCAATACATATTATATCACGGCTGCAGTTTTCACTTGAATTATATTGACTTCAATATTATGCTAGTGTAAATATTTTAGACACGTTTGCTAGTTTCAGAGCAAGAGAAATGTTTTATTTGTTGATAAATTTACACAAAAAAGTTAAAAAAAAAAAACATTTAATTCAAGAGATGAATAGATAATAATGCAAACAATAAGCTTGGAACCGGAAAAGTGAAGACATAAATGGGTAATTGCGATGGACCGATAGGTCCTTAACTCCAGCGACTATCGGATTGAATTGTTGGTGAGGGTACCGCTGTTATAAAGTAAAGTACTTTGTAAGAAAAAAAAAATAATATAAAATATCTTGAGAGGCAACTGACGAATTCGTTCGTGTACGGGCAGGTTAGAGTGTTGGTTGGATTTGGGTGATCTAAGTATTTCAGAGATCAGCCTGGACGTGAAATTGCTCGGGCATGACTGGTAACCATAGAAACAGAGATTTTTGATGTTGAAGATGCCCTGCGTTGCGCACTGTCACAAACAGTACTTCGTATTCATCAACTGTCAGATAATAAAGAAGAACAAGTTTCGCATTGAGATGAAAGTTAAAATAAATTGATATTTGGATGAAATTTGTAACTTCTACCTACTTTTTCTTGTATTTTAATATAATATATTGCATGCGTTTCTTCATAAATCAGACAAGGGGGAATGAAGGGCGGCTGGGAAAAGGGAGAAATGTATCAAAAAATGTTGAGAACCACTGGTTTCAATGCATATATGTGATCATTAAAGGATGAAGATGTCAACACAATGAAGTGACGTTGAAGGAACAAAATGCCGAAACCATGCATGCCTTGTATAGAATAGATAATGGAGCCCTGGATACTCGAGAAAATCAAGTATAGGTTATTACTCATTCGACGAACCAGTCAGCCATTCTTCCATTCTATTAGTTTTTTTAGAGTTAGCAGATGCCAAGAAGTAAACTGTTGTATACATGCGTCGACTTTCATGTACGTTGTCAGGGACAAGTATTCCATAACAACCAATTTGAATAGTTGCAATTGTCAGCCGCGAGATGTCGCTGGTACATTATAAGTTGACCTATTTATAAGCCCATGTATTGTCGTTAAATCAGAAGACAAAAATGTAATGAAATAAAAATATTTTATGTCTTATTAAAATAGTCACCACTCTGCCTAGTTGAGATTTCCCATGTTTTGACTATATTAAGGTCAATGACCCTCGTGCAGTTCATTCTAAATAGCTTTCTCTGTATTAATAGTAATAAATCGTGTGGATTATGTTGGATTAGACTCAGGTTTTGGTCATTTATGTGGGCGTATGAGAAACTACTTGCAATATCAAACTCTTTCTTTGTTCTTCATGATATTTACACGAGGTGGTATTTAGATTGATAATTGTACTGGGAACTTCTCTCATGGATGTTGATAACATGAGAATCAGCTTGTGGTCGTAAATATTAATAATGCAGTATTTCGCCTTCTTGTGGGTCAAAGTTCAAATTGCGATCAAATTTGGATCTTATTGGTATTTGGTATCGAGCTTATAAAGGACCTTCATTTCTGTTATGAATTACGAAAGCATCTCAATTTTCTAATCTTAGAAGTTGGACGATATTCTCATGCCGTTCATGTTATAAAACTGTACGTGTGTGTAATCATGTAGGGAAATGTTGGCGATAAAAAAGGCTCTTCAACACACACACATATATATATATATATATATATGTATTTTTTGTGGGGGTATTTTTGTTTTGGGTGGGGTATTTCCTATTCCCTACATATCTCTGGAATTACTGACGCCTGGAAGGGATTACATGCCACGTGTAACTTCTCACACCTGAATATTAAGTGAAAATAACTCCATTACCCTTTCAATAAATTCCTATTCATTTACGACATCTGTTGATTTAATTCATATTACTAAAGTATTAATTGTTTACATTCAAATACTCTAATGTAGTGGTTCTCAACCTTTTTTGGCCTATGCACCCTTTCATCATATGTCAGAATGACATTCCCCCCTTTCGAAAATATTCTGCCTTTAAAAATGTGCATTACAAATAATATGCATATAATGATTGTAATTAAATACACAAAAATAGAATGAAGGAGTTTATATTTTACGTTTTATCCAAGAAAAGCTGAATAGAATGCGAGGATGTTGTAAATTATTTAAATAAAAAGAAAGAATTGTGAAAAATAAACATTTTTATCAAAAAATCTAAACTCCCGATCCCCCCCTGAAACCATAAAATTCCCCCCAGGGGGTGAATTTCCCCCTGGTTGAGAACCACTGCTCTAATGTATATCTAGGTGAAGAGTGAACATTAATTTGACCATGTCACCTTATTAACTCCCACTTGTATGAAAGCGAAATTTTCAGACTAATGTTTAGATTTTCGGAGAAACGGTTTCAGGATGATCCTCTGGTGTAAGAACTAAACGCTGTTCCATCGAATATAAACACTCTTTGTTCCTCGTTATTCGTGATGGGCTTAGACGCCTAAATCCCATGCTAGATAGACATCTCTTTTCTTCAAAACATATTACACACAAATAGGATTTTATATTGAAGTCACGATGTGGGAAAATTTAACAATAGTGTTGTCTTTGTTTCGCTGCATATTAAGAAGAAATTCACACAAAGTACCTGATACGCCGCCGACTTGTTTGTGTGAAATCCTCTTAAATTTGACTGATTCGTGTCTAGACTCAGCACAGCTGGTGAAAACAAAAATAGATGATTCTCAGCAGAGTTTAATAACCTCGTTCAATTAGAAACTTGAAGAATTTATAGTGAAAAAAGGGGTTGATGGACGCATGAATCTGTTTTGGTCAAGGTCCATTTCATTGTATTGCTAGATATTGATGCCCCTTTCACACTATGGTAGATCTACAGTAGAATTGACGAAGAATTGTTTATTTACAAAGTAAAACCATGCAAATTCTTATTTGCAAATAAGCACGACGGTAGTTCTACTTTGCAAGTCAACATTGCGTAGTTTTAATTATTTGTAAATAAGCAATTCTACGTCAATCCTACAGTAGATCTACCTTAGTGTGAAAGGGGCAGTTTCTTTCGCTTTTAATTGATCTTTTTGGATGTCTGGAGAAGAAGTCACTGTGTATTAATACTTGTTTATATAGATTTTATTGACTAAAAACACTTTAAGAAGATTATTAACTATTACTCCATTAGACATGTCGCGTAGGCAGAAACACGACATGATTTATGGCGGGAAATATACCTCAGATGACCTTGAAGTCGATAATTCAACCTTCACTGAGGTCTAATGTGACCACATTCATGTAAATATGCATGTACACACAATTACATCATACAAAATACGTATGGGAGAAATTGTATGTCCGCTGATCGAACCTGTGAACTCATTATGAAACCTATTTTAGTCCGAAAGGTTTCCAATACGAGAGAGAGATAGAGATGTTTTATTTATTCATGATTTCAAAAACAAAACAAAAATTTAATAAAGGTAATTCATAAACAATACGCAACTAAAAAGGAACTCAGGCAAATGAAGAAAAAGGCAAAGAAAATATTGAAAACATGAAACAGGACCAATTGGTCACCAGTTGGTAGTCAAGCGACTACCGTGAGAAATTCTTGTTAAAAGGTTAACTACATACATTTATATTATTTTTGAAATAAATTCTGATGAACAATAAATCAACAATAATAAATGATTATGAGTATTGGTTCTCTGATTGAAGCAGAGATGGACGCAGTAATGGTAAATTAGGAATAAATCAGGAATGACCCCATAGGAGAAGGTAAAAGGCCACCATGAGCTTGACGCGTTATCGGTAACACGTTATCAGTCATGTAAGAAATTTAATGGATGTCTGTACACACTCATATGAATCCGCACGACGTGATCCAAACTTTCAATTTCTTATTTTACCTTGGGTCTCCGAACTTTCCAATCTGTCGACGCCATCAAAGACACCCCCCCCCCAAAAAAATAATGGGGATAGTTAATAACATTTATTGTGTGCAGACACACATATTCAGGTCTCTACTTTTTAATTTCGTGTCTTATTTTTGAAGAATTGAAACTCACTTACCTTTATTTTATTATGATAGATTATTTAGATTTTAGACTTTCGTATTTTTCCCGTCGTACGTGTTGGTGAAACTGTGTATGGTTTCAGCAAATGCTAAGTCATCATCGAACCTATTTGATGATGATGTTGCCACAGGAGATCAGAAGTGAAGAGTGTCATCTCATCATTGTTGTGTTATCATTTCTCTCAAGTGTTAGTGAATCATCCCCAATTCAAGGCTTTATCCCTTCACCTGACATC
>JAUELA010079587.1:0-10390 GCA_031471845.1 Boltenia villosa | reverse complement strand
ACCGCCTTCTGTCACGTGCCCTGGGAGTATTTCGTCATATTCTTTCATTCGAGATTTTGCAGTGACTGTTAAGGCGGTGACATGATAAATAGCCAAAACGAAATAAATATGATTTTGATGTGTTGCGACGATTTTTTCATTTTATTTGTTACATTGCTTTTTAAAAATACTCTTCCGAAGCTTCCGAAACCGTTTTATATAGCGGCAACCCCCTCCTCCCCCCATTCTTGGTATGTCTTCAAATAATCAACAATAAAGTGTCATTAACATGCATTGGAAATCCAACACAATTAAACGTTATTCGATAGATTTTGCCGTTTGAAAAATTCAAACAATACATGAAGATAGACGGCAGTCAAAAGCTACACAAACTATTTTTCAGTAGGCCTACTCTACTATCTGTCAAATTTGTAAAAAATATGACAATTTTCCAAATACAACGAGAGTTTCATCAATTCAATTCAAGATATATTCTCTTGTAGAGGATGCACACAAAAATAAAGGAAATACCTGCTGTATCACCCTCGCCTTCTACTTCATTTCCTTCCAGAATTTCCTGAAGTATTTGAAAATGTATTTGTTTGACAATGAACTAATTAAAAATAGGTAGGATTGGAAAATTCTAATTTACTTTATTCTAATTTATGGGACATTTTTTCTCATATGAGAAATATACCAATTGTGAAACAACCCGGCAACAAATGGAATTATTAAAAGAAGTAAATGAAAACAATTTTCCAAATTATATATATTCAATGATATAAAAGAAAAAGATTCATATAACCTCTTCATCTCTTAAAGTATACTCCACATTTCCTTCTTTGTCAGTAAAAACATCACGGGCATCCAGAGTATCTTGTCCACTTATTGACGTATAAAAGCTGAGGGTGATCAGTAGAAAAAGGAAACAAAAGAATCCTCCGATGAGAAACAATCTAAGAAAATATAAGCATACTATGAAAAAGTATACCATGAAGCATACCATGGGGCAGACCATATGTAAGAGTATACTCTGAAGTATACCAGGGAGCATATCATGAGAAAGTATACCATAAAGTATACCATGAAGTACACCCCGGAGTATAGCATGAAGTATACCATGAAAATGTATATCATGGAATAATATTCCATGGAAGAGTATACCATGAAAAAGTATACCATGAAGCATACCATGGGGCACACATATGGAAGAGTATACCGTGAAGTATACCAGGGAGCATATCATGAAAAAGTATACCATAAAGTATACCATGAAGTACACCACGGAGTATAGCATGGAGTATACCATGAAAATGTATATCATGGAATAATATTCCATGGAAGAGTATACCATGAAAAAGTATACCATGAAAATTGAATCAGTTTCAATTTCTATGGCGCAGAAAGCATGTCCCAAGACTATGTTTCTCTTTTTTGCTATGTGGCCCAACTGACCTTCAGCCTGACGTGTCACGCCCCAATGGAGATCATATGTGAGCATTGCTTTACCCAAAAATTCCAATAAACGCCAAAATACTTCTAAAATGACGAATTTTATGGTTAAATAAGACAAAAAGGCAACTAATCACATATGTTCCAAGACAAGCAATGAAGTGAAAATGGGTCACTAATATGTATTCCCAGATCTAAGATCTTGTTTACAATAACACCCCAAATAACATATAATACCTATAACTACGACATAATTTCAAACCTGGCCTTTGCCTGTGATGCTTTCGTACTTGTACTGTCGGGATCGTTTAAACCGGACATGACGTCATCAGAAAACACTCGGGTGTGACGAGTAGAATCAACATCTAGACTCATATTGTCAGTTGGTCGTCTTGGGAAAACTAGATCTGCGATATAACGAGTGCTTTACGTACGGGAATTATCAGGCCAAAAACACTATATGTAAAAGACACTAAATGCCTTATTTGGGGATTTTCTCACAGTGATAGGAGAATGTAATTTCAAGTTTTTGGAAGCAGATTGACAGTGACTTAAGCGACACATTACTTGGCTCGATAGGGTACGCTAAACGACTGGACTCTAGTGTCTACAGTGAACATTTCAAGTTTGGAATTCAGATTTGATCGCCTTTGTGGTAGGAAGAAGCTACGATTTGTTACATTCAAGATCATTTGGATGATTATATAAGAAAAGAAAAAGGGTTTATTTCCCTCTAAAGCTGACATTTTCACTCCGAGTTGGTCAGTGACAAAAATAGCAATACCTTCGGAAGATTCGGAATTGTATGATTGAAACACCAGAAGAATTATAACTGAGCGACTCAAAAGATATAGAAAATATCCTTTCGATTTACCTTTTTGAATTTAAAACTTCTTTCAAAGTATGCAAATTTGTATATAATTTTCGTAATAATCAATCAATGACATTTACCCATTTTCAATATTCCATTGGAATGCTTTCAGCATTTACTTGAA
Source organism: Boltenia villosa (assembly GCA_031471845.1). Lineage (NCBI taxonomy): Eukaryota > Metazoa > Chordata > Ascidiacea > Stolidobranchia > Pyuridae > Boltenia > Boltenia villosa. The sequence goes on along the minus strand of JAUELA010079587.1, from coordinate 7,964 downwards.
ATCAATCAAATACTGTAACAATTTATATAAATAGAAAGAAGAATATTTTCGTACTGTCATCTTCTCTTAAATGTCTCATCCTTGCAGAATTATGTTCGGAAGGAGGATCCATTCTATGAATCTTTGAATTCGTTGCTTTCTTCAATCCTTAAGAAATTTTCAATCTTCAATCTTTTAATAATTATTAAACGATTGGTTAGTTTACAAGATTAAGGTAGTTTACAAATCTTTAATGCACAGAATCCGAATTATCCATTCGCTGTAGACAGAGCGACAATTCAATATAATTTTTAGGCCTATATATAAAATCTTGTATATAACTGGCTTATATAAGCTTCTGTGAAAAGTATCCAGTAAAAGTATTGCGCCATAGTGATGAATTTCCAACGCATTCATATCCTATATGGATATTAAATGATTACATGTAACATTATGGTTGGTTGGTAGAGTGTCTACTTCATGTCCTCTTCAATGTTCCACATTTAAAGTGTTTCAGATGAATCCGATGCTACGTCATTAAATATGACGACACTTCAGAATATCAAAATTGTTGGAGGCAATTGTGCCATGAAGTAGTGCTTTCGATAATTGTGTTATTCACAGATGAAATTCTGATTCTTCATTCAGACAGCGGTATAATCGAACTCAATGGAACAATTCATCTTTCCATTTTTTCTTTGATAATTTCAATTCCAATATTTTCAATTTCTAAAGCTGTTATTTTTGTTAATTACATTATTTTTTTATTTATAAATTTCATTGATTTATTTTTATGTAATTTTTTAAATCATATTTTGATTCTGAAGTAAATTGAAGAGAAAAATATCGTACATATATTTACAGTATTCAGCTTTCACACACATTTTTTTCGATATTACTACAATATTCATCACGAAATACAACTGCTCGATGGATTTTTTTTAGTTTATTTCGGCTATGTAGTGTGAGATGGTTTGTCAGAGCTTTGTGAATATGTGCCTTACTCAGGGGTAGTGCGCTAAGCCATGAGATAATAATCTCTTGATAGCGCCGTACATTTTCATGTGCGTGTGCTAAGGGAATCTTCACTCCAAACAAGATTTCCCGATTATTCGAAAAAATAAAATCTCGATGTCTCGATTTTTTTAGAGGGTGTTAAAGCCATCGACATCACAGGTCATTTAGGCTATGCAGTGTGAGAAAGTTTGTCAGAGCAGTGTGATGTACCTTGCTCAAGGGTACCGCGCTAAACTAAGAGAAATTATTCTCTTGATAGCGTCGTGCATGCCCATGTATGTGTGTGTAGAGGAAATCTCGCAAGAAGATTTCCCAAAAATTGGAGAAGCCGGAGTAGTGCAATATAGCTTCTCCGTCTGATGCTGAATTGCTAAGACGAGATCATAGCCTGGTGGATATAATGTTCTCATTGTATCTTCTCATTGTGGGCAGTAGAGGGTTAATGGTGATCATGTGAAGGGGAAGATGTCTCATTTCCCCCTAAACCTTTGAATATTACCCATCTCTTGGAAGCTTTTGAACAAACCTCTCCATTATCGGGAGAGATTTTCTTTGACACACCCAAAACCCATATTGCACAAATGCACAACAAATTCTTTCCTACACAAAGTTGTTAATATACATATTCCCAAGGCCGACAGAGGTCAAACAACGTTATCCGTTTCCTATACGGATATATAATCTCTTCAAAGTGTTAAAGACTGGTCAAATAAGTGTGCCCTCCCTTGAAAAGTTCTTGTGAATACATGTATTCTTTAGCAAAGTTTTCTTGTGCAAGGTGACAAAATTTGTCTCAACACATATTCTAAATGGCGTTATTAGTTGATGACTTTAACACTCCCAAACAAACGAAACAGCACTGTGTCTTGAAAGTCAGTTGGCACTTCATCAAAAACATTAAATGATTTGAAAAGATAGAAAATGTTTTGATTTATAGTACCACAGCCTTAGTTCCTAACGTATAATAATAGTTTATCCACAAGTGTTTATTTGGACTGGAGACTATAAAGGTAGTATTGTTGATTATCCCATACCTAGGCGATTATAACAGCGCTACTTGGTATGTTGCAGCATAGAATACTTAAATATTCAAGTATTCTGTGGTTGCAGAAACTATTGTAGAATATAAAAATAGGTTTGATGCAAGACTTCACAGACTCAAAAATTTTCAGCTTTCTGTTGGATTATATTCGTGCAAAAGTGCCGTTCGCGTGCAATAACTGAGGTTACGGCGAGGTTAAGTGATAAAAAATGCTGGTATGTTGCTGATTGATAACGTGAAAGGTGGTATCTTCACTCAACCGTGACTGAAATGCTGGTGGAAATATGATCAAGGGAGCATAGGACGATGTTATCAGTTCATTGAAAAAAATGCATTTGATGTTTGTTAGATAACCTACATCTTGTTCTAACACTCGAAAAATTTAGTGAAATAAGATCATTTCTCTATTTTCAAAGCAGGTCGAGTATGCTGTAAAAAGTATTTGAAAGAAATTTCTTTTCAATGCAATTTCAATTCGCCTACTTTCACGTTTACACGCCTTTTTATATTGACCAATCATAAGGGAAATTCCAAAAAAAGAGCGCTTCCAAAGCCAAACTAATCCATGATACCCGATACGCCATATGCGCATATAAAACGAGACAGTAATTGTGAATTTGCCGCAGTTACAGTTTAAGCCTGAAGTTGGAACGCTTAGCTCGAAAGTAAACCAGTCACAATTTATATCATGGTGAGGAAGAATGTAAGCGAAATTTGCAAAAAGGTGAACTAATTCCTGTAATGTTTGAGGTTAATAATCGAAAAGCCTTTAGAATCGCTAAATCGCAGTTATTCAAAGGACTTCAGCCAAACTTGCTTGACGAGTTTCTCATGAAAATGTCAGACATTGCTGACATTACAAGTAATGGTTGGTTGGAATTTGGATGTTGAGAATGTTCGCGTATTACAATTTCCTACGCGGTAAAGTCGAATAGTGGAACAGCTATGTTGAATGCTAATTTTAGATGCCAGAGAGGTCAAAACGCTCCGGGCATAGCGGATTAACAAAATAGGTTGAGTAAGCTTAGGCCTAAGTTAGATAGAGAGCAAGTTGGCGAACTTTACTCATAGTGTACTTGCAGGATGGTTAAAGCAATGCAAATTCTGTTTAGTCTTTAATATATAAGAAGTTTAAAATGCTTGAATTCGTAATCAATAATCCAGAGAGGGTGTAAGAGCGACACACTCATGAGTTTTGGAAACACTGTATCCCTTGTATACCCAAATTCATGATATGTTCAAAGTATTATCCTAGAATTAATTTCTGGGTCATATATTGTAACTGCTATTTTCTGATAAAATAGACAAAAACGACGGTAGATAACTTAGATTATACTGCCTTTGGGGTCGAAAACAAGCAAAAGATGGCCGATATTCCTCCCCCGATTGTGAATCCAAAGATAAAATATACGAAGGTAAGTTTATATTTCTTATATAGTATATTAAACTTAATTCGAATCAAACATTATTCGATTCGATTTCAGAAGTCGAATCACTATAACCTGTTCCTGCTTAGGTCCCATTGTATCAAAATGCCTTAAGCAATTCGATTGATCTCGCAGCAATTGACTTAAGTAATGTTATACTCAAATGTGGGAAGTAACGGGTAAATTACAAACTGCAAGTCATGCTGCATTCCAATACATGGAAGAAGGGGCCACATGCATTGCAACGCATGCCAACAACTTCCGCTCGACCGTTGATAAATCATAGCTGTTATTCAATACCAGGAAATTCGAGACATTTCTGATAAAAAAGGAACAATAATGTCATCGTTTATCGCGTCCATCCATCATTCTCTGGAAGTATATGTTATAAACATTGAAAGATTAAAAATACACATATGTCATTTCCGAATATTATAATATTATTATAATAATAATATTACGAGAATAGTAGTAGACAAACAGGCACATGCCCCGTAAAACGAAACGATATCATTACATGATTTAGTACTGGTTAATACCAATCGTATCAGATTCCTGGAACAATTTTCAGACATAATAAATGATCAATCATATTTTCCACCATTGCAGCAACGACGGTACTTTTCCAAACACCCAAATTTATATGTTTCAGATTAAAACCATATGTATATTATTTAATATCCGATTCGAATACCAAAATTAAGTATTCAATTCGAAACAGAAATAACTCAAAATGCCCATCCCTTGGTTACAGCTAACTAAGCAGAAAACTCCCAAATAATTATGATAGTGCCAATACCCTAGAACCGATACTTTTGAAGGCAGTGTCATATGAGTTGATTGTGATATACTCGTGATGTTTAATTCAGCTATCGATCTTGCGTCCGTGTCAACTGCTTTTCAAGTTCCAAGCTTACTGAAATCTCAATTTCGTTCCCTATATCCTACTGCGGATTGAATTGTGTTTTTATTACCCGAATTTTCATGAGTAATATAAATGCATTTTTTGACACATCCAGATATTCATAAACAATGAATGGCACAACTCGGTTAGTGGAAAAACGTTTCCAACATTGAACCCTTGCACAGAAGACAAGATTGTCGATGTACAGGAAGGAGACAAGGCAAGTATAAAGTAATATTAAGATAGTTGCATTATCTCAAAAATAAATAAAATAAAAATAAAGTGCAACTAAATGAGTAAATTTTGGTTAATTTCGTACTCATTCTTTATTTTTGATATATTTTGGACCAAATTTGATTGAAATCCTATCCTGAATGTAGTGATTATGCTGCTAGATATCAATCATACCGCATCAATGCAATACTAACTGCATTATTCGTCATTAATCATCGTTGTTTTTGTGTTAAGGCCGATGTGGACAAGGCGGTTGCTGCTGCACGAAAAGCGTTTGAATTAGGTTCAACATGGCGTCGAATGGACGCTTCAGAACGTGGAAGATTGATGAACAAGTTGGCTGATATGATAGAAAGAGACAGGCAATATTTAGCTGTATGTTTGATTGAATAACTTGTCTGCCATTGTGTTATAAATTGTCTTCGATAGTAATGAATTTTATCAGCGTGCTTCAGTTTTAGTTTAGTTTAAAATGTTGTCGGGCTTTCTTTCTTTAAAAACTACAATCTTTCCTATAAAAAGTCGTTAATATACACATTTCTAAGCCGACAGAAGTCAAACAACGTTATCCGTTCCCTATGCGGAAATAATAGTGTTGAAGGTGGTCAAAAAAGTGTTCCCTCCCTTGAAAAGTTCTTGTGAAATAAAGGGAAGGATTTCAACAAAAACTAGTTCATAGGGAACATAAAGTATCATGTTCGCTTTTATGATGAGCTCGCTGGACCTTAATAATCAACTGGAGATTACGTTACAAATTCTTGTGGATTTATGTGGTAATTCACAATGTAATGTAAAATAGAAATATCTCTATGGTATTTGAGTGAAAGTGGAGGAATTCTAATCAAACCTAATGTTTGAGATTATCACATTCTACGATATAATATAATATATAATAATAAATAATAAAAATCTCAAAATATGAAATTAATATCATGAATATCTTGCTATGAAGACATTTTGATTTCTTGCAGAGTTTGGAGACACTGGACAATGGAAAGCCATATAATGTTAGTTACAACGCTGACTTGGTTCTGGCGATAAAATGCTACAGGTAAGTTTAAGGTATAATACTGTTTTAGTATTCTTTCATCGCTGACATCTTCATTATTGGACGCGGTCAGTCGTGTATTGTTAACAATTGAAGCGTACAGTTGTTGTTGGAGAGCTGATTCTCGTGTTTCATGACGTCATTCAATAGGAATGTGTGTGTGTGGTGTAGCAATGAATGCCGCAAAGTTTGCTCGATGCTGGGCTGTATAGAACGAGGGATGACCATTTCACACTACGGTACATCAACGTAGAATTGCCGAAGAATTGCCTAGTTACAAAGTTAAACTACGCAAATGCTTATTTCCACATAAGCACGACGGTAGTTTTACTCTGCAAATCAGCATTTGCGCAGTTTAACTTTGTAAATAAGCAATTCTTCGTCAATTCTACCGTAGTGTGAAAGGGCAATAGAAAAATTGATTCACACGTTTATTTTATGCTGTAACTTATTTGAGCAACATGTGATTGATCTGAGGCGTGTACGCTGATACCAGCTCGATATTGCGAAAAACTGTCCCGTATTTCGCATATTTTGATAATTTTTGCATCGAGCTAGTAAATTCTGGGTTGAATTTATGGAAAAAATGGTTTCCTTTTGGCAAAATACCAAGATCTGCTGCACATATTTTACACTCAATTACCCTTTCACGTGAAGAAAATACCCGATCAAATTTAGCAACATCAGCTCGTTTGAGCTTTTACTGTTTTGCCTCATTCATTGACCAGCAGCGATCAATTGATTATTTGGCTTCAGAATTGTTCCGGCGCAGCCTACTACTCTCAAAAACCAAAGGATGCGTTTTTTCTGTTTCTAGCGGCGACTGTTTGTTGAAAATTGACGAAATATTTTACCATGATCGTCCATGTATAGAATACAGGCCATCTTGAACTATTAACTCAATTTTACCGTGGTTTATGGCGATTCTATAAAGATAAACTTCTCAGAGCAAGGGCGTGCACAGAGGGTGCATCTGCCTTCCTGAAAGTATGTGCACGCCACTGTCTCAGAGCATATACTGCTTAAACTCATTGCATCGCTTTTGTTATGCATAAACTATGAAATATATTTCAAAAAGTTTACTCAACTTGTATTTGTTATATAGGAAAAATGGTCAATAATTCAATATTGTATCATTTTATTGTTGTCCAAGGCTGACATTCAAATTTACTAGGCTATATTAGATATTTTAAGATTTTAACGAAAACTTCACTATTGCAGGTATTATGCTGGATGGGCTGATAAGAACCACGGAAAAGTTATTCCGATGGGTAAGTTGGGAGAAAAGGTTTTCAATATTCAATCACGTTCACTTCATACTTCATCGTCGAATAAATATGAAATTTTCAAGTTTGCAACTAAGACAGATTGAAATTCAAAATATGTCAAACATTTTCGTATCACAAACGAAGCATTGTATTTTTCGAGAACTTTTGCACAGTCGAAGGGTTAAATATAACTTGTAGAATTATGAATCGCCCCAAGGCAAGAATAAAATTCCTAAAGTCTAAAAAAAACGTCAAAAAGCCAAAATAATGTATGTCGTATAATTTGGCAATACGGTAGTGAAGCGTTGAAGCATTCGGTAAGGACGGGAGTAAAAGATTAAAAAAATAAATACTCTTAAACATTTTGGTGTTGAATAGCCTGATTCATCCACTTTTTGGGCATTTTGAGCAAAAAAAAGAGAGTTTTAATCAGACATTTGTGAGATCTTATTTCCTTCACGTCAAATTGTCGTCCGTGATGATTGGCAATGTTATTTTGCTATTTTACTGTGGTCAAAGGTTGCCGCAAACTTATTGTGACCGCTTCGTTGGCCATACAACGTGATAATCTATTTGTTACCAAAATATTTGGTATGATTATGAGAGAACGATTCGATAAGCTGGTGATAACGCGCAAATTATACTGAATTGACCGCTTCAAGCTATCAAATACTCTTCGAAACGGGAAATCGTGGTGTTTATGTAAATTCGTTACTTCCCACCTAAAGTTTGGAAGCTCCTAACTCATGTGATTAGTATAGTTTGCCTCTCTTAAATATTACAAACATCCAAATTGCACATGTTGGAATGATGATACCATACATACAGTTCTGACCATATTTACGCTGTAGGTCTAGCTAGAACTGAAAGTGTTTCATAGCGTCAGCATATCCTTGAGTACATTTACACTATATTGAGTCGCTCACACAGCTACATTTCAATCAAATATTATAAATAAAGTTCACCTTATTCCTTATTGCTATATGCCTACGTAATAATTATACCCAATATCTTCCATACATCATTTCATCATTCCAATTTTTTC
>JAUELA010079586.1:0-19288 GCA_031471845.1 Boltenia villosa | reverse complement strand
TCAGGGAAATAGTTATTCAGATTCTGTTCAGAAAATTCTCCCAGAGTTTGGTGTTGAGAAAATACATGGATTTGGCAATCACCTCCCAATAACAAGAACACCGTCTGTGGCGAGTCTTTCCAAAGAAAAACAAACATAAATAAAGCAATGATTCAAATTATATTACGTTGGTGCATTAAATTCCATGTATTGAGCTAGGGAAAAGGATTAATTAGATGACAGCAGCTGAAAGACATTAGAAACAGCTCACTGGACAGTTACTAGCTACTGGTTAATATAATTACTCGCCGATCTAACCATCAAACTATGAATAAAATTAATATCTATTACCCAACCCTACCCTAACATAAGAGGAGATTTCACATTGGCTGTGTCGCAAGACACCCGAGCCCCTCCATAAGTGTGGAAAGATGAGTTTACGTGTCACCGACAAATTTTATCAGGAGAATGTGAATTAATATTGAATTATCGATTTTAAGCGTTTTTAATCAGAAGAAATACCACCAATTACCACATTTTGTGAGGGAATGATGTACAACAAAATGGAGAAAAAAATGTTGCCTAGCAATCAGTAACAGAGGGTCTGCTGACCCCTGAAAGAAAAAATATATAATAATAAGGAAAAATAGCAGCTAACTAAATTATTCTAATAAAAATTATTTCATCATTGTCACTTGATACACGAGTCAGGGTTTTGATTCTAAAATTAATAAATTTAGATTATGAGTTGATGATAAAAATACATTCCATTAAAAAATTCTGACTCTTGACTCCTAGCATCCTTAGGAGTCCAACTCCATCAAAAACCTCCGACTCCTTACGACTCTCCAACCCTGGTTACAATTTGATTAAATAAACCAATGTACAGCAATACCAACCATGTTTCGAACATTCTCCAACAACCTACCATTTCGAGAAGCATCCTTTGGCCTCGATATGCAATGTGTCAGTTGAAACGGGATGAAGTGTAGCTCAAAGGTTCGACAATTCTCCGCAACAGTTTCCAACTCGCAGGACTTGTTTTCATCTGTTGCATCGTACGAGTAATTGCAGTAAATGTTCAGGAAATTAGTCAATTTCCCGTTTGTTTCCTTTGAGAAAAAAAAGATTTGGCAAAAATTTATGATCTGGAATTAGGCATACTAATATTGAGGGGTTACAAGAATTGTTGATCCCCAAAAACAAGATGTGAAAAAGATAAAATTAATATAACCTTGATTGATATATGTGTCTAAAAATGGTCTCTCAATAAAATAATGGTGATCATCCAGACGAATGGTCTTTTCTCACTTTGCCCTTGCTCGCTAGTTACAACCACTGAAGCGTGAAATAAGGGTAGTGAAAATTTGAGCGAAATGAGAGCCAAAATTTCAAAATATTATTTCCTATTCCCTAACGAGAAGGGGCAACCCTAATTTACAGAGTTACTGATGACCGGATTTTGCTCACTAATTTACGGATTCACGGAATAATTTTTACGGATTCCGTGGGTTACGGACCTACAGACTGATTTAATATCTATATATTTATTACCTAAGCATACCCTAACCCTCCTCCATAACTAATACTGAATTAACTAATACTAATTTGTATTAAGATGAATCAAAATCCGTAACTCCGTAACTCCGTAAATTAGGTTTGCCCACGAGAAGCACTGATTTGTGAAATGACGTGATTAGTAGGAGGTATGTACGCAAGCTTCCCTAGCAACTGGCCACTACTGTGGAATTTCATCAAAATACTATAAACACGAATCTAACGTTAGATTTGATTTGTATCTCGCCATGTTTCATGTGCATAACTTCTATAGGATAACTCAAAAATGCTGAAGAAATTGGAAGATGATATGGAAAAAATTCCCTCACCTTGTAAAATGCAACAGCTATGATAAGTCCACGGGCTTTACACGAAAAACTGTCAATAGAAACAACATTTGCATCTGCAGGGATATACGTGAATGAGATTTCTTTGTCTAATTTTGTGAGGGAATCGCCAGATTTTTTGTATTCATATGACGTAATTTTGCCCTTGAGCATTGCAATCAACAGTTTCTTTCTTCCACCTGGTTCTATGATTTGGGTTGCTCCATATATACTCGTTAGACTACTTATGCTATGGAAATTGCTTTCATGAAAGAGTTCATCTAACGATAACGCCGACATCTTTCTTTTTGTTTCAGATCCTGGATGTCCAAAACACCGTGCTGGTATTTGCGTCACTTTACGTCGCCGTGCGTAAAAACGTCAGACGTTGTTATGATTTCTTGCGCCATCTTACGGATACTCGAAATATGTCATAAAACCAACGTTTTCTTTTGGTCTAAAATCCTATATAAATATATTCTATGGGTCCATTACATGTTTTTGATAATAATAAAATATTTTATAATTTATTAGTCATTTTATAAACTTCAGTATGCAATATATTAGTCAAATAAATGCGAGCAACACATATTCAACAGTCGTGTTTACCTTTTGGTTTCAAACCGACTGTTATCACGCACGAACGAAGACCAATCATTGCGATATTATTTTCAGCGGGTATCATGAAATAACCAGAATAATAGCACTGTTGATTTGAGCTATATTCACAGAAATATGATGGTAATATGTTATCAGAGACAGAAATATTAACGCCTAGCGTATATATATTGAATATAGAAGTGTTGTGTGCAATTTAATTTAGTTAGTGAGATTAATTTCGGTAAGATGTCATCCGTTCCATCAGATGAAGATCTCATGAAGAATGTCTTCCAGCTTAAAGAACGTCTGATGCAAACTGAAACTTCCCTACAAAAGATCAACAGAATGACCGAACTGTGAGTATATTGCTATGCAGGGGTTACATTTCTTTCAGTAAAATACCCATTTAGTGTTGAAAAATAACTTTTTCAGGGATGCGGAGATTGATCCGGGTATCAGGATGTCATTTTCCGAGCCATATCTTCAAGGTGCAAGTGAGTCCTTGAATTTACCACCCCCATTGACCCTAGATGACCTTGGGGAACTCACTACTCATGACGAAACTGATTACTCCCCGATAAATGAGAGTGTTTTGAGGCAGTGGAACTTGAACAACAAGAGAAGTACAAGAAGTCAACACTCAAAAACATCAAGGTATGGGTATTGAAATAATAATGGTGAGAGGGCACCAATATGAGTGGTGCTGCGCATTTTCCGAAGGCTTATTTTCATTTCTGGTGCTCTCACATACTCCGGTTTCCTTCTCTTCCTCTCTAGCCTAACGACGGTACGGCTACTATCTGAAGATATTGGAGCCAAGAAAAAAAATGAAGTGTAAAAGTTATAAGAGAAGCCGAAGTGAATAAATACTGCAAATGTGACACGCTAATTATGTGATTTAGAGTGAGATAAGAACAAAATCTGTGGCGAATTGTGATTTAGTCGCGCTAATTATGTGATTTAGAATTAGATAAGAACAAAATGTGTGCCAAATGAAGAATAGCGCACAGCGCGCGAGATAATTAGTAAGAGGAGAGAGGAGAAGCGTGTGTAGCAACGCGCGTTCGCGGCGGTGACAAGTGGAATTTTACAAAAATTGTTATTCTTCTAGGTCTCCTTCACCAGAATTTCGATCAAAGTCTTCTCGTCCATCAAGTGAGAGTATCCATTCCGCTAACGGGTTCCAGAGGAATTTAAAGAACCTTTTTTCACCTAGGAAATTGATGGGGCCCGCCACGTCCTCCCCCAATGTGGCAAGGCATGCACAATCGCGAGCGTATAGTTGTGATGACCTCACTTCTGCCACAGATCTCGAACTTTACAGTTCCGATAGTTACAGAATGCTGAAGCAACCAAGCGTGACTTCAAACTTTTCAACATCAGCACCCATTTCTCCAAGGTAAACTGTAATGGAGCCATAATTCCAAAATACGACACTTGCCAAGTTATGTGGTCCAGAAATATCCCTGCGATCCTGAGTGATTAATGTTTTCAACACAACATCACGGTCGAGTAGACACGATTATCGCTTCCGAAGTTGCACGTCCCGAGGATTATTGCTTAAATATATATACTATAACCTTAACCTAACCCTCCTCTCTAACTAATACTGAATTTATTTAAATACCTAAATTTTTATTTTCAATTTTATTTTTGTCGTCACAATATGCCTTTGATATACACAGAACATGTAGGGACCACTTAAATTGACAAGGTTTTCGAAGGGACCACCTAAATTGACAAGTGCCCAAAATAAATCATTGAAATTCCTTTTTAATTATAGGAAGAACATGTCTCACAACAGGAGGAGGGATCCATCTCCTTCATATTCCGATACCCTGGACAGACATTCAGGACCGTTTGAACGTATGGAAGGAGTTCCATCAGATCATTCAGCAATTGAAAGTTTCACTCTGATGTCTTCAGATAAATCACCAACAAAGGATGATAGTGCGGACACAACTATTCTTGAGCAGGGAAAAGAAAATGTGACACCGAGGGTAAAGTAGTTAAAATAGTTTATTTGAAGAATTAAATATTGATCGAGATGAACTTTTTTTTTTCTGAATCCTTATTCTCTGTATCAGTGGTTCTCAACCTGCGGGTTGCATAGGGTTTCTCTTTGGCCGAGAAACCCTACCGAATTGTAAAACTAGTTGCCGAGTTGAAGACACAACCCTCACATTAAGTCGTGATCATTCGAAAATTATGTTACTGTGTTATTAAGGAGTATTTATGTGTAAATATCAGGGCTGTGGAGTCGGTACATAAAACTTCCACAGCCTCCACAGCCCTGGTAAATATGATATGTTTTGTTAATATTTTTGACTTACCTCTGTATCTGACATGTTGTGCTAATTTATCAGAATTGAATTGACCGTATTTTAACATGAAATATATTGCTATACGTGGCTTGAATTAAATCCGTTGCGTTGCGCTCTTTTCAGCAGACGGTCAAGTAGGCTATCGTAGCCTGTTATAGCTTGACCAAGCTACCGATACCGCAAATAAACGGCCGTTTATTGCTATAGTCCACTGCCACCAAAATGGGTCGGAATCACATTTTCAATTCTACCTACATCACTACCAAGGCTATCTACACAGGCCTCGTGTCAGTCTGGAAAGCATGGCATTTTCGTTAACCGTTCAATATCGTTAACCGTCGGCCTAACATTTTGATTGTCAACTTCATTATCAAGTTTACAGCAAACTTTTAAATTTTACCATAAGCAGAATTTTTTGGAAACCACCCTTCTCAATGGATTGTTGGCTTAAAACTGGAAGCTTCAAAAGATGTCGTGATAAGCCGGCTGTGCAAGTTGATGCACAAAGTGAAATTGTGAAAGCTACGGTTTTTGTTGAAAATGATGATAATTTCCCATCAACCCATTTAGTAATTCCACTGTTTCGTTCACTGGCAGAACTATGGAAGAGTTTATCGAACTTTCAAGTGATGGCAGTTTGAAATTAAAATTCACAAGCCACCCACTCTGCAAATTTTGGCTAAATATGCGAAATAAATACCCTACCCTTGCAAGAGAGGCAATGAAGAAAATTTTGCCTTTTGCGACTACCTACTTATTTGAAACCCTATGCGAAACAGGGTTTTAACGGTACGTGTCCACCAAGACAAAGTACAGAAGCAGATTGGATGCCGAAGCGGAGATGTACATTCAGATATCCACTATTACACCTGATGTTAAACGTCTTTCCTCTTCTGTGCAAGCTCATTCTTCTCATTAAATTTGAGTAAATCCATTACACCATTTTTTCAATCAATTTTACCTTCTTGTTTCTTGGTGTTCCGCGAGGCGAGATAAAAAGCGTAGGTGTTCCGGGGCTAAACAGTTTGAGGAACGCTGCTCTATATCATTTACTTTGGTTGTTAAATTGGTACAGAATTATTGCAGTGCATTTTATTGCTTTGTAATTTTTGTTAATAATAATAATAATAAATAATTGTCATTTGATTGTGAATATTATCAATTAATATATTCCATCTATATTCGCAGCCTATTTCTGCAAGATCCAACGCCACATCAGTAACAATGCTTGGAGCTGATGCAGAGAGCGATAGATTGCGTGGTAGACTGTCAATGCTGCGAGAAGACAATACCAGGCTGCATGCACTTGTATCGGATTTGCGACAGCACTTAGAAGAGGAAAAGTTGAGAAAGGTCTTCTAATTTACTTGAAGATTTACCTCGATGAAGAATTTTTTTGTCTGTCTAATTAATTAATGAATTTCGTGTAATATGATATCTGCATGACCTTGAATAATGTAAAATAAACTGCATCATCATTTTTTTACTTTTTGATGCAGGATGACAGACATACTACAAAAGTAATGGAAAACTTGCGAGAAACTATACTATCGTTGAAAGAAGAAGCACATGCGAACGAGAATGCGTTGAGGTGGAATATTTGAATCATTTCAATCCTTTTTTTAAAATTTGAAAATCGATAATATCAAATATATGAAAAATTTAAATTCTTGAATATATTGCAGACGAGCAGAAGAATCTTTGGAACATTCCGAAATGGTTTGTCAGAAGAAAATAGAGACGGTGATCTCGCTTAAAGATGAAGTCAGCCACATCAAGTCCATATTGACGCAAACAGAATTAGCCAAAGAAAGGTATGTAGCCAATATCCTTTAGGACAGATTCTCAATCTAAAGATCCTAGCATCTTCATCTTTTTTCCAGCCTCACAAAACAGCATAGAGAAGCTTTTGAGGATGCTCAAGAGCTTGCAAGGCAATTAGAATCCTCCCACGAGAAGCTGAACGCCGCTAAGAAGGAGAGGGAGAAATCGGATGCTCACTACCTGCAAGAGATCCGAGCGCTGGAGAAATTCAAATCGGGGATTGGCGAAAGGGCAGCGAAATTACAACATTCCAATTCTCAACTTCAATCTGATCTCAGGTATTTTTTTCTCAAATTTTACTTGTTCGATAGTAGTACCGTATTTTCGCATATATAAGACGCGCCTTATACAACATTTTACTCATCCCGCTCCCTAGGTCCATCTTATATTCATGGGCGTCTTATCCAATTAATATTTTACATGAATGAACGGTAAAATGTGTGATATTGACACAACCAAAAAAAACGGTGAATTAAATTTCTCACCAGGGCGATTATTACGGTCGATATTCACGATTGCATTCACTATTTTTCCCTCTAATTTTATCCTGCCAACCTTGCTCCGCATGTGGTATGTACTTTTGAAGATACTTGATGAGAGAGAAAGTAAGATACTCGATGAGAGAGAAAGAAACCTGTGGCATGGAGCAACAAGCATGGAATTATTATTGATGAAGAAAGATAAAAATAAGCTCGTCATTGTATGAAATGTACCAAAACAAGGTACCGCGCATGAGCAACGGAACACTCGCTACAACAATAAATAGTTTCTTTCCATGTTCTTCCATTCTTCGAACACATATATCTGATGGTTTGCTCTGCATATTTATTCGTTTCTTTTCGCAATATTGTTTATAAAATCAACGCTGTGTTATATGCAGTCAATAATGGGTTTGCTCAGTTCGGCAGATGGCGAAACCGTGTGCGTCGTATATTCGTGGGGGTCTTATATAAAATATTTTTACACAAATCGTTAAAAGCTGCATCTTATATATGGGTGCGTCTTATAATTGGCTGCGTCTTATATACGCGTAAAATACGAAAGAGAACAGAAAACAAAATATAATGAGTAACAGGTTGAATTCTATTGTTTAAAGACAAAATTCAAAATATTCACATCCATGTTGTTATAAAACTGCGTTTCTCTGTGAATTGAGAGGGAATTTTTACTAAACACTCAATTTTAGAACCTCTAGTTCAGAACTCACTCAGTATTTACTCTCGCAATGCAGGAAAGCCCTTCTTCAGTTGGAAGCTAGAGAGAACAACTCAAATGAACGGGATAACGAGAAGATGCACATCTCTGTCGCATTGCAGGATCTCCAGGCAAGATTCGGTGATCTTCGGAACGATTTGAAACGGAAAGCTGATGAACTCGAGGTGGGTAGGATTAACCTTTAACCTTAGAATAACCTTTGAACTCAAATATAATAATCTTCACAGAAAGCGGAGAATGACCGCGCCTCGCTGCGTCAGAAGCTCGAAGCACTGGACGAACAGAATCATCTGCAACAGGATAGGTTGTCCTCATGTCAGCAAGAGCTGGAGGATGCTCGGACGGAAGTTGCAAAGCTGGAGAAGAATTTAAGGAAGAGCAAGCAGGAGGTTAATAGTAAAAAATGCTACATTGCGTAGTTAACGAAATTTGACAAATTTCGCGCAAAAGTGATTACAATAGGTTATGGTTTTTAAGAAAATTATTCATTCCATTTTCTATGGCTTATAACATTTTCCGAATTTTTTTTCTGTATTTTAGCAATGTAGATTCTATGGTACTGGCAATGCAATAGACAGTGGACGTGGTGCCAGTGTGGCTTTCAGTGATCAAGTTTCTACAAGAAATAATGCAGGTATATATATGTATAAAGGAATTTGATTGTTTTAGTATCACACTATTAAATTAAAAACATAGAGTCATTTACAAGTACCATTGTGTCCAACGTCTCTTATAGTTATTGAAATGTGTACATTCAAACTTAGGTTAAATTTTTTAAATACTTTTTGAAACAAGCTAGTGCTAAAGTAATTTAAGATTCAATATTCTGGTCCTAAGAATATATATTTACAATACATGTTAATAATATACAAATACTCTTCAAAAAAATATCATAATTCCAAATATCTACTTCTTCACAGAATATGGCCTATAGTGTATACTGCTTTGTTGAAGCTGGCCTTAGTGACATAAAATGTACATTGTACAATCTTCATTACTGTAAGACTTACTGGGAATTATAAAAAAAAATTGTAATTCAGAAAATGTCGATGGCGAACTGGCATCCCCCAGAAAACAGAAAGCAATCATTGCTGAATTGAAGATGAAGCTCGCAGCTAAAGAAGCACAAATACAAAGACTTGAGGTAGGTACCCACCCAACCAGCCCCCAAAAGTTGAATTAATATCGAAGTCTCCTCAAAATTTAACTTTTCAAAGGAAAAAGAGCTTATGCTGAAATGAAAATTATCTCAAAATCTTCAATGCAAAAAATTTGTCAATTCGTCAATGGAAATTATAGGTGGATATTTCTAGTCATCATATCCTTTTTTCTCAGGCCAGAGTGAATAATTTCACAGTTGAAGCAGAAAGACTTGAAGAGATAAGAGGGGAGCTCATTAATGTCGTCGAAAGATCAAGAATGGGTAAGTTAGGAGCTTTTAAAGCTCCAGGTTCCATATGTCACCGCTACACTCTAAATCACATGTTCATTTCACACTGTTAGGCTTAGGGTTAGTTAATAATCAGATAGTTGCCGTATCGTTGTTAGGCTGGAGAGAAAGGATATCATGAGAGGTAACATCTGTAAGATCACGAAGCTCCATTACATACATATTGCAAAATTTTGTTTTCCAATTTTTTTTCTTTCGTTTTATTATCTGCTCTGTTTTTGATCCCAGGAGAGAAGAGAGCTCACGAACTAGAAGGAATTGTACATCAGCTTGAAGATGAAAGGTCAAAGGTTATGAGACAAGTAAGAATTTTAATTGTGTGGGGTAAAAAATGTGGTAGCCATGGATTTTATTATACATTATGAAACATTAGTATTGCTTTTTGTATCCTTCAAGTGATATCTGTGGTTCGAATATATCTCCGTTGATTATTTTGCAACTGCGTAGCGTAGATTTTCACATTTTAACTATCTATCTATCCCAGGTGAATCACAGGCCGCATTCAACAAAAATTATATTTACTAAATGTTATATCCACACAAAAACGCGATTATTATTCATGCAAATGTGTTTGCGAGGAAGTTCGCAGGCCGCAAAAGAACACCACGGGCGCATGTGACTTGCAGGCCGTAGTTTGCCCACCCCTGATCTATCTGTCTTTCTGATGTAATTCATTTTCATCTATATAGCTGATGGAGACGGAAGACAAACTGAATGACAAAAATGCAGAATGTGACAGCCTCGAATCAAGATTGCATGAGAGGACAAGAAATCTAACTAGAATTCAGGTAATGCCTACATCTCAGTGGTTCCCGCGGTCCCTATGGTTCCGCGGATGGTTTATTTTTTTGTGCACATAAGAGGTTCCTTTAGTGCTGTTAAGAGAGGATTTTTATTTTTTTAAACCAGCTATTACAAAAAATTTATTATATTTTCCTTAGGAAGTTATAGTTTATCGAAAAAAAAGGAAGATATTAATGACGACTTATAATCATTTGTTGTAGGGGTTCCCTGAGACATAAAAAAATTATTTCAAGGATTCCGCAAGGGTAGAGAGGTTGGGATACGCTGGTCTATACCACGAATATGTGATTTCAATATATCCATTGGAATAAGGGTGTCGTTTTCATGATTTGATAAAATAAAATTTCCACTTAACTTCCCCAACTTAGAACCTCCAAGGGTTATTCTATAATCAAACCAGTACGGGACACGACCAAAAAAATTGTGTTTTTAATGTGTCCAAGTAAAATTTGGGGAATAGTTATGGATAGTATGACAATGGAACTCCGAGTTGTGTTTTCATTTATCACTCATACCATAGAATCCATGTTCTATTGGTTGAGTAACAATAAATGCCACTAATATTTCTAAGCATGAACATGAAGAAGGACAAAAGCAATTAAATAAGCTGGAATCAGATCTCAAGAAAAGCGCATCAGACATCGAACACCTGGAAAAACAACTGGAGAGAAGGGTAGGTATATTAAAATGTGATAAAAGATTGCTTAGCGCAGAGGCTCCCTAATTGTGTAACGCGGAACCATATGGTTCCGTGGAAAAAATTAGGGGTTCCGCGAGAGGCAAATTAACATAAATTTTTCAGAAAATATACTTTGCTTGATAATTTTTTCATTGACACATTATCAAATTTATTTCAGACTGTAGAGTGTGAGTCACGTTATGCTGCCCTCCAGCGGGCGGAAGAGGAATTGGCCGATAAGAGAAGAGAGCTTGACAATGCGGCAGAGTGGACTGGGAAGCGAGAGACTGAATCTAGGAGGGATGTTGATAAGATGAAGAAGATTCACCAGGAGCAACACAAGGAGATGGAAATTCAGATCGAAAAGGTAGAATTTTTTTTTTTTCAATTATTTTTTTAATTTTATTATTTTTATTTAATTTAATTTTTTAAAATTGTGTATATATGTGTATGTGTAACGAAAAAAAAAATTTTAAGTTGCAATCGGAGCGTGATAGACACAGGGAACAAGCGAGAGAACTGGAATGCGTTGTTTGTCAACTCCGCGCGGAGAACGACACGATAGCACATCTTTTGAAGACGAGTCAGACAGAATTAGAAGATGCTCGA
Organism: Boltenia villosa; assembly: GCA_031471845.1. Lineage (NCBI taxonomy): Eukaryota > Metazoa > Chordata > Ascidiacea > Stolidobranchia > Pyuridae > Boltenia > Boltenia villosa. Next base: position 7,921 of record JAUELA010079586.1, on the reverse strand, counting down.
GAGTTGGAGGAATCCACTAGGAGGAAAGATGAGGATGCCCTAGAATCATTGCAGAAGAAAGTAAGTTTTCTGTTTCTAATTTGACCTTGGAGAAATTTTATTCACAAAATATATTTATTATTTTTTTTATTTCTGATCCGTTATTTCTTTCGCAAAGGCCACAGAGAGCTCAGAGCAGGTCACACATCTGCATAGTGCACTCACCCAATGTAAGGCTGATATTCGGCAATACGTTGACCAATTGGAAGAGGCCAGTAGCAAATTTCAACATCAGATGTCTGTGAAGAATGCTCAGGTAGCTAGATTTCTTACATTATTTATATGATGACGTCACACGCTGATGACGTCACCATTATTTGTAATTATATATAATAATTTTTTTCAAGGTTGCAAAGCTTGAATCCGAGATGAACATTTTGCAAGAATCAGTGCGATCAGAAAGTCTTCATGCCAAAGCTTTAGAGACGAATCTAACTGAGAGGCAGAAGATGTTGGAGGAAGCATCTGTGAGAATCTCAGAGCTGGAGGATTGCCAATCATGTTTGCAGGCCAAGGTAACCTCTCACCAAATTATAAAATCTGGATTCGAATTTTATTAAATAAACAATTCTGTTGTAAAAGCAAACTGAAGATTCTCTTGGCCATTCTAAATATAAAACATTAACAGCCAAAACGGTACTGATTAAAAACTGTTTAAGAGTAAAAAGACTGATCATCGATTGATCAGTGCATCTTTATCAGCAATTATTCCCAATTACATGTACAGTGCATTAATTCTTACCCTATTTTCTATCCTGCTTTTTTTCCTTTTAATATCTTACGACTAATATATTGGTGAGGTGTTGTTTCCAAGAGGGATTTCCCCGAACAGTTTATTCAATTCGATATAATGCTGCCGGTTCTAGGACAACTGCCCCCGGAAAATTGCTCCCGGACAACTGCCTCCCGACAATTGTCCCCGAAAACTGCTTATAACTGCCCCCCCGACAATTGCCCCCAACTAACGGCGTGCAAAATTACTAGATACAATCGTCAATTGCTTTATCTTTCGCCAACATCCCCAAACCTAGCCTTAGCCCTAAACCCCAACCTTAACCCTAACGATTGGAAGAACGAATAATCACTTGTCAAACTTGCTGGTAATAGTGGTAATAATGCATGAATTAATTTGTAGGTAAATTTGATATATTCCGCTATATGTAAAATATATCACATTAAAAAGTAATGATGCATTATTACCGATAAGTCAACTTCTACATATATAAATATGTGGGAGACAATTGTCCAAGGGGCAGTTGTCGGGGGCAATTCTCCGGGGAAGTGGTGGATGGGGGGCAATTGTCCTGGAACCAATGCTGCTACTCCAAACTGTATTTTGCATACTTTTCTTTCAAATATCCACCTTTGTAGGCGGCGAAATTAGAACAACAGTTGATCCGTGAATCATCCAAATCAAGTCAAGAACGCGACCAATGGGAGTCAAGATTTCAGGCTGCTTGTTGCCAACTTGACGCCAAGAACAGACAATTCGGCCAACTTAATGAAGCTCTCAAGTATGTGTATTAAAATATAAGTTATAAATGATATGTATCTACGAAATCTGCCGTGTGTAACAATGTAATGTATAGGGACGTGGATAAGGAGTTCGGCTCGTGTAGGAAAGAACTAGCTTCCGTTGAACAGCAGTTAAACAAGTTGCGAGCGGACGCTGATGACAAAACGAAAGAGCTTGAAAAAGCACAAGTCGAAGCGAATGAATTCAAATCTGAACTCGATACCAAAACACAAGCAGGTAAGAAAGAATTTTATATTATTCAACGCGAGAATAACATACCATGAAATGGCAAATGTTATGTGGTTCTAGATCGAATATTTAATAGATTATTTGCCATACTTTTTTAATTAAAATTTTATCTTTTATTTTTTTTAATTTTTTTTTATTTTTTTTTAATTTTTTAAAATTCTAATTTTTTTTGCCGTAACTCTATGTTTCAACTTGCTTTCTGGTTTAGTTTTAAGTTTGGAAGAGCGTGTGAAGTCGGCCGAGATTGGACGTGAGGAATTCCATGGTAAATGTTTAACTCTTGAAACGGAACTGACAAGATGTCGAGCCGAATTGCAGGTATGTATCATTTCAAGTCTGAGGAGGGTTGGTCATTTCGAATCTTGGAATTCGCAAGGAATTTATTTTACATTATTAACGAAAATATAACAAAATCACTTCATAAAAGTCATCTTCTGTGTTTGTCGTTAGATAAGACATTTTATCTACTATAATATAATACTAAAACTCTAAAATTTCTTCATTGCTTGATTGCTTGTCTGTTTTTGAATACAGCAAAAACGACGCACGATAGCCTCATATAGTAATCGTATGAAATACGTAAAATCACAATGCGAACAGAATAAAACAAGTTTCGTGAAAATCGAACCACGTGCTCCCGAGTTAGCACCGTTTTGTGGCTCACAGATGGCCTTTATTACGTAATATTACGAATTCCAATATTTCCCATTGTGCGTAATATTTCGAGTTGCCATTGATTGTTATTTCGTCACAGAGAGAGAAAACAACATTTGCGTTCGCGTCGTTTTTGCTAAGAACTCGAAATTCCCACCGATTGTTTCACAATTATTTCGTCACAGAGAAAGAAAATGCGTTACTGGATTCCGCGTCGTTTTTGCTATAATTAAATAAATACATTGCACTCGGGAACGGGCACAATACAAACCTAATAAAACTTGTTTATTAAAACAGTGCCACAGCTTACCGAAGTCGTTTTCGAAACTGGTTGACCCGATGGGTCACGGCTAGTCTAGTATATATATATTACAAAGATATTTTGAGGGGATAAAATATTTTGTTACATTATAAAATCATTGAATGTAGTTTTTGAGGGAGCCTTACGCCTCGGATAAATTCGCTCCAAGATTGTAGAAGGGGATTGTTATAATTCCCCGATTTTTTTCAAATATTTCATTATTCTTCATATCGTTAGTAACATTTTTACGCTTAATATAAAACTGCTCGTACTGTCGTCGCGCGCTCGGCCTCGGCCGATTCTGAAACGAGAATCGCGAAAAAATATGGATTCGTATATTTTTATAGGAAAATTATTATGCGTTTTTGTAATGATAATTTTTTTTCGTATTCCTCCAGTCACTGACCCAGAATGGCGGCCAGCTTCAATCGGCATTACAAGCAAAAGACTTAGAAGTGATGAAGAAAGATACTTTCATATCCCGATTGCAGAGCGCACTCAAGTAAGCAAAATTACACTGATATTTGATTGCAAACTGTACCTGGCCTCGTAAATTATTGAAAAAACATACCAGGCCACTCTTATTTCAGACCCACTTTCTTATTATTGCATAAGCCAAGTTTTGTATGAAGCTACGAACACGAAAATGTGTGCAGTCGTATGAAGCAAAATAAAGGGCGTTTTCTGCAATTCATTCCCTATTGCAAATTCTTTCATACAAAATGTTATGTATATGTTCAAATATATCTTGAATAGCTACATTGAGTATGCTATGAATGCAGTGTTTCAAGTTAGTCCATCCTCTATGTTAGGAGTCTTCTACAACTTGTATAACATATGTAAATTCATTCAAATACATGTAAGTATGTATGGGTGTATGCATTTACTATCACCGCGTTGTTCGTTTTTACCGTTAGATTTTACAAGTTATTTTACCAATGTTTAAGCTGGGTTCTGATATGTAGGTCGCCTGATTCAATTCAACTTTTAGACCCTTAAATATAGTCGAATTCTGACCCCGTTTTACCCCTGAAGTACCCATTTCCAAATGACCCACACAGACACTTATATAGGGAAGTATAAGCAAGAAATATAAGAAATTTGGTCGTACAGTATAGGAAAGTAACATATAGTTTTGTATTGGTCTATTCTGTTATCAAAGAGTAAGTCCGTTATTGCAGCTAGAATGAACGGAATAAAATCTACACCTGGCACCGTGTTCCACTCCCATTGGTGTACTTAACAGTATGTTATCAACACAATAAGGCGTATCCACTTGAATAAATATCTGATTATATAGGCTTCATTTCCAATTTTATTCGATTTTACCATTTTAAAATGACCCGTAAAGAAATGACCCGTTAACCCTTAGCCTTACTATACATATGACGTCATTCATGTGACGTCATTCAATCGTCTGTATGAATACACGTCATCATAAAATAATATTACGTGGTCGCAATATATTTTTCTTACTTAAAATCGTCGTAATAGCCATAATACAAGCTTGTCGATTTCTTCCACCGAACGGTCGACGACTTATCTATCATCTCGCAAGCACAGGTAAATAACCTAACGGTCATCTATGCTGATTGACATTAACTACATTTAAACACTCGACTACTGTCTATTCATTTCGTATCCACATGTCTACTATGCGAAAAAACATGAAATGGGATTTGTGTAGCGGAAACTATCCCTCGTACGTTTGATTAACGTCCTTTGGTACACGCGTTCACCATGTTTTATGTACAGGGTAGTCAATGTATTTTGGGTTTCAGTAGAAATGAAAAGGAAATTGTTCAACTCTATCCTAGTTTACATAGGATTACTGTCGGATAAGATTTTTTTTCAAAGTTTGAATAGTATGAATCAGGGTGGTCCAACTACAGCCCGCGGGCTACTTGTGGCCCGCCGGAGTGATTTTTAATGGCCCGTTAGCGCTCATAATGATATATTGGTCTATTGAATTTTTTTCTGATTTTAAAAAATAATACTGCAGTATAAAAACAATAGCCAATGCCACTGATTTAAACATCTTAAAGCTAAAACATTTAAATATCTAAAACCTGAAATCAAATGGGAAATGAAACATTAGACCAGGCGCTTGTCTTCGACCTGCCACTATCAACATAGAAATCCATATTGAGACTGGTAAAAAAAAGTCTCGACCCCAGACATACCATTAGCAGACAAGAATATGACCAGCATTATTTAAGAATAAATTAAAATCCCTGAAACTATCGGTTGAATAAGTGACACGAATCATGGAGAAAAAAAAAACTATAAAAGTAAGATACAAAATTTAGTTTTCATTTGTGCCCGCGAGTTGTATGTTTAGTGCTGAAGTGACCAGCGATGTCAAAGAAGTTGAACCACATTGGTATGGATCATAGCGTTGGTTTATATGACTGGTTAATTATCGAATTTTAGTACGGGTGCAAATATTACTTGATAAAATTATACCAAAACCTTTTACCTTTGGTTTTAAACCGAGGGGGCATTCTATGACCCTTTGATTTCAATATTTTTTTAATTAAATTATTAATTATTTTCTTTTATTATAATAATTTAAAACGATCTAAAATGAATGAAAATGTTTTAAAAATCACCATTCTCTTCAAAGACACAATTTCTCTACATTTTGCCTGTACTGGGTACTAAGTTGTACAGACAGACAAGAAATTCTCTGAAAATTAAATATTTATCAGTTTTATAAAATTGACGAAATGAATAGTATCCTTGTTTGGTTTGAAATGAAATATTTTATTAATAGATAACTTATGAAGATGACTTGCTCTGTGTCTATCGGAAATCGCTTCTCTATTGACTATCCTTCTTTTTTTACTTTTTATATTCGAAATACCTATATAAACGCGAGTAACAAACCTCCACTCAGTTTGTAGACTTTGCAGCTGACTTCAGTTATTAAGATTTAACTAAAGTAGATTACTTACCTTCTTTATGGGGCGATAATGGACGACGCTTTTGATGGTATAGATATCGGTTAGTATGAATTTTTCATATTGCTGTATATAGCTAAATACTTTAAGTCGATTAATTATATCGTTGCAACCCAATGCATTGATTTTAGGTGTGACATTGATTGCATTTAGCGTTTAAATAATTATGTCTGAAATTCATCCCCTATGTTTATTTTACTACTGTAATTTTATTCCGAAATTTGATGTCGTATTGAAAATAAATATTCCCTAACTTTTTTTATTAATTTTGAAAATTATTCAATTTCTGAATTATATAATGTAATATTGGAAGTCCAAATTTAATTCAGTCCCACCTGGCGAAAAATGAACCCTTTCCTGGTCGCAGATGTCGTATCTTCTGTTAAAATTATGTATTAATCACACGGTTGTGTGTAACTGGTTAATGATATGAATTAATAGCACTTATAGATGTTTACTTTATACTCTATTGACTTTTGCAAGGTTTGAGTCTATGCGAGTTCGGCCGTGATTTGATTCCATTTATATCTCTCCTAAAGTACTTACAAAAACATATATTACGTGGAAATATACTAATACCTAATGACCCAAATTCGGAATGCTCGACGCAAAACAAACTGGGATCCATTAACATGTAATAACACAGCTTTCCATTCCAATATCTCTCACTGAAGTTTCAGAATTCCTTATATATATATATTCGTCTCGAAGCCTAACCAGTATATATAAATACAAAAAGTTCAAACTAATGCTTTCATTTTGTGAGCTTATGTTATGTAATGTAGCCCCATAATTGGAGATTTTTAGGTGATTCTATTTCTATGAAATGAATGGATATTTAATTTGCCAGCTAAATGGCAGCAATATATATAGTAAGAAAAAGTAAACCAGGTTCCTAGTACATCGTGGTATTCTAGTCCTTGCTTGCATATTACATTACCAACTGAATCTCCATTTTAAAATCAATAATCAGGGAGGCGAAAGAAAAACTAGAAACGAAAGAACACCAGACAGACGAATTGGAGCGCGCCTTGGAAGACCGACAATGGGAGCTTCAGCAACGAGCAGCCCAGGTAAGGTTATGTTTTCCTGCTTAAGATCGAAGGGAATTTAATTTCTTTCATATTCTTTGTCTGCTTTTCCCAGATCGGCCAACTGGACGTCAACGTACGGGAGCATAAGAGCAACGCAGAGAAGAAACAGATAGAATTGCAGGCGGATGTACGGAAAGCTCATATCGAGCTTAGAGAACGCAATGCTCAGGTTTGTTGTCGACTTGCACGATGACGTCATCCATATGACGTCACACAAATATAAATTGTGCTCTTGTCTTCTCGCGCAGATATCTACTCTTGATGAGCAGATGACGTCACTCAGAGAAGAGTTGAGTGAGGAGCGACACCAACTGGAGGAGAAACAACAGGATCTTCGTCGAGCTAACAGGGAACTTGAACAACGAGACGAGAGGGTTAAAGATCTCGAAAAGGTAAATTGTGAATACGTCACAACTATTACGTCATCAGTAACATGACGTCATCACATTTGGTAAATATTTGCTGAATAAATTTGTGTTTGATTTACACAGGCGCTTGAAGAGGCGCGGACTGCGTGCGAAGAACGCCACCGCGCGTGTCTCGAGGTGACGCAAGAGTTGCGCGTCGCTCGTGAGCAGTCTCAACGCTCCTCTCAGCAATGGCAAGACGCGCAACGCGAACTGTCGCGTTTACAGCGTCAGCAGGAGAATTTAATTGTAGATTTGGAAGACATGGGCAAGAACGAGCGGCAAAAAGTAATTTTTTTCAAAATTTGAAATTTTTCATTTCAAATAATTTTTGGAATTATTCATTAATTTTATTTAATTGCCTCGTTATAATTAATTCTTGTTGCCCCAACAGCGAGTCGAACGCCCTATGTGTGGACGTCAACTAAGGAAAACCCACGGGTAATCCCCGCTGTTACGTCACTCAATATCAAAGGATGTTTTACTTGCTGTTAGGGAAGCAAGTTCGGATCAACGCTAATTCGTTGTGATATTCGAATTCGAATCAAAAAAAATCAATGAAAATTTACGGTGTATCATCAGAAGCAATATGAAAATAGTAATAATTGATATATTTTGTAGTTTTTGCTTCGGAACTTTTCGGGGATGTTCGTGTTACTAATGTGCACCCAGGCATGTCGAATGACGTCACCATCAGT
>JAUELA010079364.1:0-10394 GCA_031471845.1 Boltenia villosa | reverse complement strand
TCAAATTTACCCTCGATTCACCTGAAAGCCGTAGCGGGCTTAAACATGGACGCGTGATGCGACCGGCGCGACCGCTCTGTACCGGCGAGGAGTTCATCGTCCCCAGTCACTTACTCACGTCAAGGCTCAAGGATGAACACGGCATATATTGAAGTGGGGTGATCAACAAGCGTGCAGCATCGTGAATAAATCTGTGCAGGTGTAGCCGATATTCGAACCCAGAACCTCTAAGTGAGCAAAGATGACAAGCTGACGGCTTTACCTGTTTGGCCAGCGGAACAAGCATACAGAATGAATTTGTACAGGTGAATCCGAGAATCGAACCCTGAAGTTTAACCTTGGAAAAGAAGTCTGATAAGACCTGCTCTTGTTTGCATACAATTAATAGTTTCATTTCGTAAGCTTTCGCTGAATACAAAACAACTAGCTTCTTCAGACGGAGCACATCATGAATTACTGGATACAGCGATATTTTAAATTGTATGCAAACGAGACTATGTCGTATATTATTTTTGAATTTGATAATTCTTGGTTGAGCATCTTTGTGATTTACGCTACATACAGATCCATAACTGAAGGGAGCATAGAGAAAGGATGAACGACATTCGAGAACTTTTTTTTGTGAGTTTTACTTTAAAATCCACTGAAGAAATTTTCCTGTAAAAACCATGGTGATTTTATACTCCATATCAACAATTAAAGGTGTCTGTTATAGCTGAAATTTAGCCCACAATTTGCCCTCAATAGATGCATAAAACACATTATTACTAATTACCAGTGAACGGAATGTATCCCAGCATGAAGGAGCCAACAATCAATGCAAGTTGGAGAATAGCTTGGCGTTCTTTGCTCTTTCGTTTCAGTGTCTTGGAGCATTCCTTTTCATCCCCATTCCTCGTGTTCGGAGTCGATCGTCTCAGCATTACGATAGCAATAGCGAGAGAGACGAAGGCCACAGCCGCCAGGGGTACATAGAAGAATATTGGGTAGCCATATTGCGTATAAACAGAATATTGCGGCATCCTGTTAAATATATCATAATGTGGAATAAAATTCAAATTATATCTTCTTCCATGGACTAACATTGTGTGTGGCGTGAGACAAGTGGCATATGATGTCATAAATTACGTCACCAAATGACGTCACCATACATTATTTGCTATGTTGTTCTCAGTATTATCATATTCGGTGCGTTTCAGCGAAAAAAAGATAAAATGCTATAATTTGTTTCTTGATTGACAAATCATATTAGGACGATTTTCAAGTCGACCTAATTTGGCCCCAAACACACATTTTATAATGATCTATTTTAGTTTAATTCGTGAAAAACCTACATAACTATTTTCCGTAGACACGCTTATTGAGGTGACTAGTATCGCAACATCCATGACGTCATTATAAGAAAGACGTCATAAAAGTTCCGCAAGTCCCACTATCCCACTTCATCTCAATACAGATATGCGGTAAAAAACAATGATCAAATAAATCTTATGGTCGGTCTCACCATTCTTCGTTCTGAGTACATGAAGGCCATCTGGATACTGGAGATGTCTGGTCTGATCGGTCTCTGGTTCTTGCTCCACTGAACAATGCAAATGGAATAAACCCACAGACGAAAGCAACGACCCAGATACTGATGATCCAGATCTAGGAAAAAAATAACGAAATAAAATAAAATATTTTTTTGCAATATCGAAATGGCGGACGCAGAAATGTTGTCATCAAGACGCCTGACATCAAATTTGGTAAAACTCGATTGGGGATTGCCCTATTATGCCCAGGACTATACTCTCTAGCTCCACCATCTGTTGGTTAATCTAGAAAACATATCAGAAGACGCCTATATAGGCGTACCTTAATACACAACTCTCCTCCCTGTCCGAAATTAGGCACTCGATGCCCCACACACACAAATAAATATTAAATTAAATTAAAACAATCAAACAAACAAACCTTTGCATGTAACGCTTTTATTTTACTGAAGTATACTGGCTTCCAAATGGAGATGAGTCTTAATATTGCAAAGCTGACAATATGCTGTGCTGTACCGTATGACGTCCATATATCTGCGCCCCAGTAGAACTGAGAGTAAATTATGAGAATTGAGTAAATAGAAAAAATGGTTTGCTGTTGAATGTATCGTAGGAAAGGTCAAATTTTTTTCCACTTTTTTTCTGCAAAATACTGCGTTTGGAAAGAGAATATATCAAAAGTTAGATCTCATCAGTATTACGATTGTCTTCAGACAAGAGCTATACTCATATCTGAGCGAAATTTGGAATCGCGCAATGCCAAAAAAAGTGATTAAATTATGCATTTTTATAATATTATTATTAAACGCTATGTAACTGCAGCGAAAGTTAACACGCATAATAAAGATAGTTTACAGTTTTATAGTTTATAGTTTACAGTTAGCCTCGGTAAAGTGAAAAAATAGAAACGTAAGAGGGCGGCGCGGCGGCGCGGTGGTCTAGAGGTTGGAAACAAGGACTCGGACAGTGAAAGTCCGAGTTCAAATCCAACAGACTCCGCGCGATATCCTTCAGCAAGATATCATTCGCCTAGCTGGGCGGTAGCTAACTCGATGACCATGTGGTCCATATGACCACATGGTCGTGTATCGAGTCGTAAACGCTACCGTCTCACACGCACATACATAAACACGCACATAAAAATGGATATATATATATCTACCACACAAAAGAAGTTAGGAAGATCGAATTCATTGAATCCCCAAGTTCTTCTGTACAGGTTGATCCAACTGATTAGAGCTGATAAGAGATCGGAGATGCAGAGACTCAGAATGAACTGATTGAAGACGTTTCTGTGAAGAAAAGTAAAATTTGTAAAAGTAAAATAAACTAAAGTCACCGTGACGTCAACCGAAAATTTTAATGACGTCACACCACGCCTTATTTTTCGTTTAGTGCTGTGTTCTGTGAAAGGTTCAATTCTCAAAAAGACGTCAAAACCGTCATCAAACACGTCATCACCAGATTATTGCGATTTAATTAATGAGTTTTTAATTCTTAATGGAACGAATTTGGAGTCACTGATGGAGTCACACAAAGCGTTAATTCTAAACTGAATTCGTCTTTATTCTTTATCGACAAGTTGTTAAGATCTGCACCGTTTAGTTTTAAGATTTATTTTGTTTGTTTTTAAATAGGAATTTTAATTCTGTAACGGCTAGGGAGAGAGATTCTCCAAAGGGATGGAAAGGGAGCATCATGGAATCATATTAAGACCCGAAGTCTTCGAAGATTTTAAAGAAGCAAAACTATTATTGTCTTTTACATACTTGAGTTTTTTAGAAGTCAGGATCACCATCATCGTAATGAAGTTACCGATGAATCCGAAAATCATGAGGAAAATGAGAATCGTAGCGACCGCTGCTACTGTTCCATCATCAAAGGGAAGTTTTGGTTTTTCAGTTGTCGTCACGAAATCAAAGCTGAAATAGATGCCTGAATTAGTTCTAAACATAGTTCAGAAGTGTAGGCTACAATTCATTCTTCTTTATTCATAAATATTGGAGGGCGTGAACGAATAAGTTCGATGAAATCATTGATCATGTTGAAGTCACTAAGTGCGTCATAGTACTTTGTATATTTCTTGAAATACGCTGATATCAGAGACTCGGGTGGAATACGAATCGTACGTTGATCGTACGGGTCTCTGGTACACTACTTGACTCGATACTCTAAGATCATTGATTCGAGTGAGACTCGACTTTTCTAATAAAACTCTGTGTGAAAATCCAATGTCTGTTCTCCCACTACCTAAAAAAAAATAAAATGGCGGAGTCGACGCCATTTTGCATAGCCGTGGAGTTGAAGTCAAATTCATTTATAATTTTCTTGAAATTCTAAATTAAAGACTTTGCACATTTCTAGATTACAGAAACATTAAAATTACCTTGAAGTCGGCTCTATCGTGTTGAAATTCCCACTGTTCACCATCGTCATTGTCTCCAGAATAGAATCAACTGGATTCGTTGAGTCGTTCATGTTTGCTGCGATTTCATCAATCAATTAAAGCTTATTATGTTATTAAAACTTTGTAATTAATCTGTAATGATACAGTGATACATATAACATACCGCATGTAAAAATTAAGTTTTAAATCTATCTAGCTCTAATACTGTCTGCTACTAACGAATTGAATTGAGTTTCTGTTGAATGATCACTTTCACACGGGTACAGCCCACTTCAATATATGCCGTGTTCACTCTTGAGCCTTGATGTGAGTAAGTGACTGGGGACTTTGAACTCCTCGCCGGTGCAGAGTGGTTTCACGTGACCTTGGTCACAGCTTTCGTCCGCTATCTAAGTTCAGCATGTTCGAAAGTCGGCATGGTTGCATCATGCGTACATGTGTAAGCCCGATACGGCTTTCCGGTGAATCCGAGGGTAAATATGATACATCAATCAATCACTTCCACACGGGTACTGCCTGGTATCCGGACCTTCATTATTCCTCCTGTTCTTGGAAAATGAACAATTGCCTTCGAGACTTTACATCTTATTGTACCGTTTAATCTTTTTTTCATTTTTTGGAACAAACCCGTCAAGCGTCCATGACTATGTACGTCATAATTATTTCATCGCTCAAAGCACGTGACCCCTGTACGCGTCAATGCAATTTTTATAATATGCTCAAAAATAGTACAGTTTAACGCAGTAGTGAGGTTACAAACAAGAAATGAATATTTGTTTAATGACTAAGCGCTGTTTTGTCTCTTTGATGACTCAGATGACTTCATACCTCGTTTCAAGCCTTATTTCCGTGTAAACTTATTGCAGTATTCAAAATCATGATAATATATATTAAGGTGTATGATAATTAACAACATATTTCAAACTTCAACCATATTTATAAACGCAAAAGTTTGTTGGTATGTGGGTTTGTTTGTCTTGAAACAACCATTTTTCAACGGATATTTATTAAATTAGAGCAGATGTCTAGATGGATAGATTTTTTATTTTTCGTCATTTTAGGATACAAATTTTGGCGGCCAGTATAGAAAAATATGCCATGACACTAAAACCGACTGAATGGTTTATGACATTGCAAGATGCAATTCATTGACAACCACGAATAATATATAGAAAAGGAAAATCGGGTCCGTGCCGGCTCCCTCTGGGTCACAACGGGGTGATATCTTTTATTTTATTTTTTTTAATCGAAAAAAACATAATGCATTTCGCCTCAAAAGGTTGATAGATAGCAGAAATGCAAAACGAAATCACTTTTCTCTTATTTTGAATGAAGTAAAATACATCTTGCAACATATCTGCACCGTACATGTAAAATAACATGTTCGGAGACTGGTGAAAATTAATCCAATATTATTTAATTCGTATGAGACAACTGTTTCACGCAAATACGGGTAAACGGACACGCTTGTTGATCACTTCACTTCAATATATGCCGTGTTCACCCTTGAGCCTTGACGTGAGTAAGTGACTGGGGACGCTGAACTCTTTGCCGGTACAGAGCGGTTTCACGTGACCTTGGTCACGGCTTTCCTCCGCTATCTAAGTTCAGCATGCTCGCAAGTCGGTAAGGTCGCATCATGCGTCCATGTATAAGCCCGCTACGGCTTTACGGTTAATCCGAGGGTAAATATGATACATTAATCAACATTACATTAATCAAAAACGAGTCTCATAATCGACACTCAACTGTAACGGCCTAGACTCGACTCGAGACATAGTGTCCACACTGTCGAAGTCGAATGTACGTTTTAGTGAATGATTACGTCACTGAAAGTATGACTAACTCAATATTGTATTGCTTGATTCGAAAACAAAATTATTAGATTCGATCGATTACCAATAACTCGTATATGCGTGAATAATGATTTTCTCTTTGATGACGTTTACACACGTTCATGGAAGCGTGTATGATATCTAAAGGTATGGTAACGATTTATTGAAAACAATGAAATTAATCTATTTTTACATATTCATGATGTGGTATGTTAACGCACGAGAATTTGAAATTACCTCATTATGACGTAATATACAAATTATAAACGGCTTTTCAAAAAACAATAAAACAATTCCCAGAGAATCAAGGAATAAATTCCATTTTCTGTTTTCAAAAAAGCCCAGATAGAGAAAACAATAGAATTTGGAAAATCCACATATTTTATTTACAATTGGGAGGCCAAAATACAAGCTACGCACTTTCATGATGAACAGGTAGGATTAACAAATATGAACCGAGTCTTGTGTTTTCAATCACAAAGCAACTGTTTCTATACATATCCTGGCTACACAATTGATTTTCAATAATATATATATATTGTACACTAATAACTATTATTGACTACCGTATTTTCGTGTATATAAGACGCGCCTTATACAACATTTTACTCATCCCGCTCACTGGGTGCGTCTTATATTAGTGGGCGTCTTATTCAATCATTTTTAACAAAAAAATGTTGAAATAAATTTCTCACCAGAACGATTTTTACGGTAGATATTCACGATTTGCATCGCTATTTTTCTCTCTAATTTTATCCTGCCAACCTTACTCCGCATGTTGTTTGCACTTTCGAAGATACTTGATGAGGGAGAAAGAAAGCACGTCAATGTATGAAATGTACCAAAACAAGGAACCGCGCACAAAGCAACGCTACAACACTCGCTACAACAATAAATAGTTTCTTTCAATGTTCTTTTCGCGGGTATATCCGTCGAGAGCAGGGAAGCGGTTAAAAAATCAACGCTGTGTTATATGCAGTCAATATAGGGGTTTGCTCAGTTCGGCAGATGGCGAGACCGTTTGCGTCGTATATACGTTGCGTCTTATATAAAATATTTTTACACAAATCACCAAAACCTGCGTCTTATATATGGGTGCGTCTTATAAACGCGATAATACGGTACTTTTTGTTGAATACTGACCGCTAGAGAACGAACAAACGTTTATAAATCCTTCCATACGATAAATAAACGCAAGAACAATTATAATGAGCTTAAATTTCTCTCCTCTACAGACCAATTGTTAACAAAAAGTAGCATCTGTCCTCTTGTTTACCTTGCAGTTAATTATAGAGAAATTATCCCGCATGATTCGAGCACCTGGCTTTGCTATAGTGTTTTTTAACTACCTACATATAGACTAAATTATACCTTGGTGAAACGAATCTATTATTTTACGATTAG
This sequence comes from Boltenia villosa, assembly GCA_031471845.1. Taxonomy (NCBI): domain Eukaryota; kingdom Metazoa; phylum Chordata; class Ascidiacea; order Stolidobranchia; family Pyuridae; genus Boltenia; species Boltenia villosa. The sequence continues at coordinate 3,216 of JAUELA010079364.1, read as the reverse complement.
TGCCTTAATAAATTATTTATATATTTAGTGCCTAACCTTTTTGGATGCTGATAAAATTTTTGACTCTGTAATATTTTCCACCTTCAACAACTCTACGGATCATAGAGTGACGTCATCCTAATCTGACGTAATCAACTTGGATGTTAAAGTTAAACGAAGAATCATACGTTTGCTTAGCGTTGGATCCTAAACCTAAAACTGAAATCTTTTATACTGAATTTTTAGTTTATTTTGAGCAAATTTTACGCAGAAATAGGATTCCTGGAATTCAGTCCTGAACTGTCGTCCAAAAATGATATATAGACTCAAGGCAGCATAACAAATGACTTTAGGAAACGGTAGATTCCGTTTCGCGTTCCATAGTTTTATTTTTACTTCTCGAAAAAACGTAATTCCACGTAATTGGTTGGAGTTCACCAAAACGATCGATATTTTTGTCTTTCCCTAGCAGACCAATCAATTATAAGAAAAACGTGACAAATATATATCATTGACAGGTTTCCATCTTATTTTCTTTCTCTTCGCGCAGGATATATTTGTGAATGTATAAACTATCATATTCAAGGGTTCTCCAATTTTGGGGGAATCTTCTTGCGAGTCAAGATTTCCTATACACACACAAATACATCAACATGCACGACGCTATCAAGAGATTAATTTCTATATTTCACTATATTCTCCTAAACCATGCACATATGCGCGAGCTATAATTCAGCGCACAAACGAAATTCAACAGCGCATTCATATAATTAGATAGCTAATTGAAAGATATCGGAGATTTCCTACAGAACTAAAAATGGCGTAATTGGCAATGCCATTTTCACATACGTACTATCTCTTGACAATAACAAAATTTGTAAGGTGCATTGTTGTGGACCTCGAGGTCTCGGAACATTTAAGAATACTTCCACTGTTTCAATTAAAACCGTTTTAATCGCATCAATAACCTTCGCTGACGACAGTTGGAATACATTTCTATTGTTATAAATCAAATATGCAATGGATGCTTGGATTTGGCCAATGCATCAACATCCCTATCTTATAGATAACGATTGCTGTGGAAAATGTATCTCTTTATGTGCAATCTAGACCAGCGCTTCTCAACCTGCGAGCCTCGAAGCTATTTCAAATGTTACAGGACAAAATGTTACAGGACAAAAAGTGAATACTTTTATCAACGCGTGTTGATTATTATTGAGTAGCCTTTTAACAGTTAATTGAATGTGTTGTTCATATTTTATTTATTTCTCACAAATATATTTATTTTATTTTCATTTTGCCACAATATCCTATGGTGAACCTCAAAAAAGGGTCAGAAAAGTGGTCCGCGAGTGGAAAAAGGCACTGATCTAGACTGTAGGTGCAAAAGTGGTGAGGTGCTGACGAATTCTATAAAGCAAAAAAGACTAATTTCTAGACAGCAACAGTATCAAAAAACTCGATCAGGACAGATGATAATCAATAATTTTCAACTTGTACTAATCGCGCCTTGTTAAAACTTCATCTACTGCGATACTGTGAAAGTAACTTAATTAACGCAGCACACTGGTACATGAACCATCTACTTTTTAAAACTGCGAGTTAAGGTTTCTTCATTCCAAATCACGCGTTTTAGTATTTGCATTAACTCTCGATTAACTTTCCCGCGGTATGCCAACTTCCGTTTTAACAACAACAGAAGCCAAATACTTCTGCATGTGACTCATTATAATGCTTTAAATATTGAAAGCATGCATCACGAAAGTCATCACTTATGCAAAAAGAATCTTTTCCGATTAAGAGAAGAAATAACGCATTATTGTAACAGAGGCTTCTTACATTCAAACACGTTTCAGTTACCTAATTCAATTCTGAGAAGATTCGGGACATAACTTTGATTTTTTAATATCTTGCAGTTCGAAGTTTTGTATGCAAGGTATAAATAATGACGTCACCTTCTAGTATACGTCACAATTTAGACAATATTTCATGACGTACGTTAATATTCTTCGTTAGTTTAATACACTCACAGAAAGTAATTGCGAACATATATTGAAATACTACTGAAATGCACCAAAATATCATTTTAGAATTGCATTTCCGGTACATGCCTGCGCTTTATCAACACTAAGCCTATAGGCTGAAATACACGTACGTGGTAAACGCACGCGTTTTTTGGTTTGTGTCATTACAACCGCGCGGATACGTATGGAATCGAATTACGCGCGGTGGTAATGAAACAAACCAAATAACGCGAGCGTTTGCGCGTACGTGTATTCCAGCCTTATAACTTGAACATTCGCAATAAACTGAAACAGCTGCTGCACGAATTCCAATATTTAATTAGTTTGCCGTTGATGAATGTGATCATCCATAACTATGCACAACAAAGTTTTGTATCAACTCATAACAAAACCACTCATGTGTTAAATATAGCGTGCATATAAGAAGTGAAAGAATTTGACTACGCATGCTTCCTTCTGCCTAGATTATTATTATATAACTCTGATTACTGCTATAGGAGGTGATGACGTCATATAAATTATCTCCCATTTCGGTGACGTCATAATATGATCAACCATTGAGACTTGGCAAGTTAGAACACGCTGTCTGTTGAAATTTATATCCTACTATTCCATAAAGCACTTTCATGAGGCCAATTTCCTTACTAACTTAATAATTTAACTTCATACTTGGCCGAATATAATACGAATGGGCTCCTTTTTCAAACTTTGGCTCCCGCCTAAATAATTTGAAATTTTAATCGAAGGAAGTTTTACAGATCAAAAAAGAAGACTTATTCGGGAATAAAGCGGATCAACCCTGACAAGGTGTCTTTGGAACATAACCATAACCGCTAGAACTTAACTAATTCAAATTCCCAACCTTGTTTTGACCGCAAAACCGACAAACTTTGATGCCCGTTCGATACATGATATTGAGCTCATATTTTTTCTGGTCTTCTCCAGTGTAGTGTCATTGCCCATCTCTTTATACTAAGCTCACACTCTCCATTATAACTGTTTCCAATATTCAAAAATTGATAAAGAAACGATAGGCCTATCCGTAATCCGTAAATCCAATTCTCCCCTACAAAAAATCTTTGTTTTTACCTATTCTTATACTTTAAAGCCGTATTTAATTCACACATAATGAAGCTCTATCTCTCTGCATTAAGTATCTATATTACTATCATCCTTAGCTAAATGCTCATACCACAACAAGCTATAGCCTCAA
>JAUELA010079253.1:0-10396 GCA_031471845.1 Boltenia villosa | reverse complement strand
GATAATTTATTTTTTATTGCTTCAAAATGTTTTTAAGTCAATTAAATTAAGAAATACTTTGGTGCTATTTCTGCCATGTTCTGCCTGAAGCCGTTGATAACAGTTGTTGTATCATAATAGAAATGGCATGCAGATTATTACATCACAAAGGAAACTTGTATATTTTTTGTTGCTATATATACCCAATGGGATCGAATGACTGGACATCTGACATCAGCCGCTCCAATGTCGCCGCTATCTACAATTATAAACCTATTGTTAGCTCATAACCACCTCATTAAAACGTCATTGTGACGTCATAAAAATTCCCGCGCCAACACCGCGTCACGGTAACACCTAGTTTCCATTGTATACGTCACAGATTTATTTCCGTAATATCTCGGTTGAAGTAATAGCGAAGTGACGAAAACCTCTTTTTCCCTAAAATAAATAACCAAACGATAGTAAGCACTCTAATGCAGGGGTGCACAACCTGCGGTCGTGGATAATAACCTATGCGGTCGTACACATGTACAATAAATTAGGTGATCATAATTCAATTTTTCCAATCTGCACAACTCTTGGGATAATTTTCATATTTTTTTATTACTCCACAGAAAAGCTTCAGTTGAAAGAGGACACAAAATACTTGCAATTTACAACTTAAATGTGGCCACCATTGATTGATTACACTGGCGGTCGTTAGTGAAAATAAAGTCTGTAATGCGGCCGGCAATAGCGAAAAGGTTGTGCATCCCTGCTCTAATGCCGCTTTCACACTATGGTAGATCTACGGCAGAATTGCCGAAGAAATGCTTATTCACAAAGTAAAACTTCGTAAATGCTGATTTGCGTAGTTTTACTCTGTAGATAGACAATTCTACCGTAGTGTGAAATGGGCAAAAGACCTAACCTCGAAGCTTTCTCCAATACACACTTTCTCTAAACTCAGGACTCTCCGTTAAACACCCTGATGTCTCTTTCACGACGGTAGTTCTACTTTGCAAATAAGCAATTCTTTGCTAAATCTACCGGAGTTCTACCGTACACCGCATAAGACCCAACCTTGTGGAAGCCTTCTCCAATACACACTTTGTCTAAACTCAGGACTCTCCGTTAAACACCCTGATGCCTCTTTCACGACGGTAGTTCTACTTTGCAAATAAGCAATTCTACCGGAGTTCTACCAGAGTTCTACCGTATACCGCATAAGACCCAACCTTATGGAAGCCTTTTCCAATCCACACTTTCTCTAATCTCAGTACAGGAAACTAAAAAGTTCAAAATTTTTCACTGAGATGTTCACATCATCACATCGTCACATGAACTCATTTCTTCTCCTTGTGAGGTGTCTATACAGATCTTTGCACATCATTAAATATTAACAATATTTAGACTCAATTCGTAAAAATTGGTTTGTTTGATGTAAACAAGAAGAGCAGGGAGGAGGAACAACAACAAATAAATAAACATGGGGACCAGTGTTCCCTCTAAGAAAATTTTACACTGAGCAAATGTTTGTTTTAGTGAGCATGAATATTTTAAGGCTGAATTAGCAGAGTCCTAAATGAATTACAAACTTTGTGGACATATTATAATAGTATAATATATTATCAGAATGTGAACAAAGTACACATTTAACTCAAATAGATTCTCCTAGCTAGGCGTTAGAAAATATGACGAACCACGCTTTGAAGACGTAATGTTGCAAGTGCGCGAGAATGAGATTTCACTGCGCAAATGATCTGGTGGTATTGCGCAATGGCGCAGTTGCGCAACTTAGAGGAAACATTGATGGGGAGACAGGTGGTGACTGTAAACTCGCCACAGACATGAAATGAAACAACGACTGACAGAGGGACCAATATCTGGAATAAAATAATTCATTCTATTTCGTAGAAGTCGAATTTCTGACTAACTTATGCTTTCTTGAATTGATAATTTATCAACATCTTAATAACTGTATTCCTATTTTTTCGACTAGAATTAGTGAGTGTGAGTGTGTACTCCTTTTCCTGAGGGTAACTCTCCAATGGGATTAAAAGGTATTTTTAAGGAGGTTGTACCAACAAATATTATAACCTAACCTCGCAATCTGCACGTATTTCCTAATTTCCACCATCTGTCTGTCAAGTATTAGGCCAGGGGTGCACAACCTGTGGCCGTGCACATGTACATTAAGTTAGGTAATCATACTTAAACTTATTTAATTTTTCCAATCCGCACAACTCTTGGGAAAATTTTCATATTATTTTATTACTCTACATATAAGCTTCAATCTAGATTCATTTGAAAGAGGATACTTGCTATTTACATCTTAAAATAGCCACCGTTGTTTGATTACCCAGCCATCAACTTGAAATAACATACTCACTGGCGGCCGTTAGTGAAAATAAAGTCTGTAATGCGGCCTCTACATAGCGAAAAGGTTGTGCACTCCTGTATTAGGCCCTACAATTCAATACTGCGCCTACAACTAGATCAGCAAATCACGAAGGTGGTAGAAATGAATGTTGCGACAAATGATATAACGAATACGAAGAGAAAAAGATGGAATTTCTGAATACTGAGGAAACCTGAGCTCACAATGACAACAGAATCTCGTAAAATCCATTTTCTAAGCTTGTCAAAACATTTGCAAGATTGAAGAAATTGAATAAAACTCGGAAACGAGAAAGTTGAGAAATCATTCTCTTCCTTACAACGTTTCTCTCCGGCTTTTGTTTCTTTGATCGAGATGTATATAACACTAGGAATGGTTTGTATACAAAATGACATAAAACTCAAAAATCAATTTTCAACTACGGGAATAAGGCTGCATTTTAGCCGAAAAGAAGCACCTCTCGCCCGCGAACCAGGTTATTGACCTCTGAGCTATAACCTCACTAGGCTCAGCAAAACTTTTTTCTCTAACCCATGTAACGCCGGAAGTGTCTGCTTTGATATCATCCCATCTCGTTCGGACTTCGAAACATAAACTCTGTTCTGGACGCAATAAATAATTAATCATTCGACCGCAGTTATATTATTGTTTTATTTCCTTATTTTACTTTTATCAGGGATAAATAATCCTCAACAGGACAGAATTGCATAAAAAATTGACCAGAAACCATTCTATGCGAAAACTTATCAGTCTATAGCTGACGTTATTTAAAAATGACGTCATACTTTTTATGACGTCACACAATACGAATAACTCATTATCAAATTTTAATCGTTTACATTTCAAACATCTCGAAAAAAGTATACTGAACTCAAAACACGCGACGGAATATGCAACTGATGAAGAAGTCTTAGCTATCCACAATTATGAAGCTATTGTTAGCTCATAAGCACTTCGTTAAAATCTTATTGTGACGTCATAAAAATTCCCGCAGGAATCCATCCCACCTTCTCAGTACTTGCTCTAGATTCGTCATTTATCTATAGAATCGTCCCACGTGACCTACAGAACATCGGGTCGCGTCAGGTCAATTTTTTCTCGTCAATATGTGCCAAGCTCGCTCGTAAGTTGGCAAATATGACTTCATAAACGTGTGAAAATATCATCAATTTGTTATATCTCAATCGCCAAAGCTCCGATCAAACTGCCTGAATAATTCACTGTAAGGTAGTTTTTGAAATACAGTGTTTGAACGTTCAAACGAGTTTGAGATTAAAGAGATGCGACTTTCATGTCAGACCTAGCTTTGTTTATTTATTTATCTCGAGCGCTAACTCCATTCCGGATGTATTGAACAGTAAAGAGATCGTAACATTCATTCAATCTCAAATCACCTCAATCTCATCATTTCACTGCATACTTATTCTATGTTATATTATTTTGGAGTGTTAAATCCATCGACATCTGAGGTCATTTAGGTTATGTAGTGTGTGAAAGTTTGTTAGAGCAGTGGGAATAGGTAGGCACCTTGCTCAAGGGTACCGCACTAAACTTATATAGAAATTAATCACTTGATAGCGCCGTGCATGTTCATGTGTGTGTGTGTATAGGAAATCTTGACTCGCAAGAAGATTTCCCAAAAAAAAGAAGCCAACTGTCGAACCTTGCAAAATATATTTATTTCAATAGTGGTCTTTAAACTCGGCGTATTCCATCTCGCAGACGCTCAAAATGATTTGAAAACGACCCTCCCTAGTTCTCACCCCGAATGCATTGGATCACTTTACTCCAGGGTTGGGGGCAAACTTTTTCTCTCTACTGGCCGCATGGAGCATCTGTGAATCTCTCGCGGGCCGCATTCAACAAAAACTATATTTACTAAATGTTATACCCGCACAAAAACGCAATTATTATTCATACAAATGCATTATTTGTTCCACAACGAAAGACGCCTCGAATATAAATCTTATTGTAGTCTCATTAAACACGTTTTTCTCTGCGAAAATGCCTGGACCACGCAAATTGACATCGCGTTGCAAAGAAGTTCGAGGGCCGCACAAGAGACCTGGCGGAGCGCATGCAGCCCGCGGACCTTAGTTTGCCCACCTCTGCTCTACTCCATCTGTACAGTCTACGGAATCCTACATTATATAATATTATTATGTCGTATTTACGTTCATCAGAATCAACAGTCTTTCGATTAACTAGAATTCGTGCTACAAGGCCACGGCTACATTCCCAAGAACTGGGATCAGTACAGCATTTGTACGTCATTTATTGGGAGAGGTTTGTCCATCTTCGGGAATTCGATTACTAGAGAGAGAAGCATTTCGGATTCCTGGATTACTCACTCTGTCAACAAATTCTCTCTCTTCCACGAACTAGTCAGATATTAAGTATTTTCTCTCGAATTCAACAAATATCGTTATTCACGTAACAATTGATTATTTCATTACTATGTTACGTCATAATATAGTATATTTAAACAAGGATAAATTAACCAAGGAAGACAATTACAGGAAAAACAAAGAGAATTTCTGGATTCACAAACTGAATACAATAGACTAAACTTGAAGGATGATCATTATAATGTTAGACATTAGCTTCCGTTTAACAACTTTTGAATATCTCCCACTGCGCTTTTCAATGAACTCTGGACAGATAATAATCATTTCTTACACATATATATAGAGCCACACTTACCAACGTTATCCATATACCTAAAATACTATATACTATACAATACATTATATTATATATTCAGTTATAGGCTTCCGATATTATTGATTTGTTTTCTTTTACAGTTGTTTGATATCGCTTCGTCTGAAGAAGCTAGATGTTATGATCTAGTGAAAGCTTATGAAATAAAACTCTTCTAGCTGTGTACAAACAAGACCATGTGTTATATTATTTAAACAATGATTATGATTATGATTCCCAGCCACAAATAATCTCCGGCATAGTATGGATAGGAATGTCGGACGCTCGTACTACATATGTCCGGCCAGATATGTGATAAGGGGCGTCCATTAATTGTGTCAACAAAATAGGGGAGGGAGGGGGTTTGAAGAAGTTTGACAATTGTTGGCATGGGGGAGGGGGGAGTTCAAGATAAATTGGCGTCAACAATGTCATTTTCATGATGACTCGATTTTTTCATGAATTCAGTGTTAAAGTCAATTTAAAATCTGTTAAACAAGTAAAAAATGTATAAAAATTCATTTATAGACCTTTTAATTTCCATAATTATCTCCGACATGATATGGATAGGAATGTCGGACGCTCGTACTACGTATGACCAGACAGATATATGATAATCCTTGCATATTTGTCAGATAAATATCAGTTTTATCTCTGTTGACCTATATATGGAGCTTCTTTGATCCATTGGCACACACAACTTCCATAAATTCTAACCAAAACGTACGGGATATAAAAAAATCGTCTATAAAAGGCCAGAATATGAGCATTTTGAAAAGCGCCATGGATATATCACCGTCAGACACCTTTGAATTTTGGATAAGGGACGTAAATCAGATCCGTTGATAATTACACAACTTGGACAAGTCGTATCAAAACAACGCTTGGTCTGAAGATACCAGTGATCACATAGTAAGTGAAAGTTGTGTGAGGGTTTGGAGGGAAAAAATCGCGGCTATTTCTTAATGGATCTTGACCAAATGATGCATGTATGGCCTACAAGAGTTTTCGCACGCCTCATTGTGTCGTCATAACAAAACGACAAACGCAAACAAAAACATCTACGTCATAATGGAAAACAAAATTTCCGGAATGCGGAAAATTTTCGTTGCATTCAAACGATAACTCGATAGAGAAGTAAAATTTACAAAAATGATATGAAATGATAATATAAATGCTGGTTCCAGTAAAGTTTAAAAATGTGTAAAACTGAGCATAAAAATTATGACGTCATAAATTCTACTACGTAACAGTGGTAAACCAAACTGTAAATCTTCTTCGATAACATGGTGGGTGTTCAATTAAAGAAATTTTAAAGTAAATAATCTCATTTCGAGAAAATGTGTTGAAATAGCAACGCCAAGTCGGGCCTACATCCGGGTCACTACAAGATATCATCTATATATATTCAATTCATAACTACATAATAACCCGCTATAATTAAGTTAAGTCACGGACAATGCCGGATTCCTCCGCGCTTGAAGGAAAATAAGTCACAGAACCCCTAATCATAACTCCCTAGTCCTAACCCCCTAACGCTTACCTCCCTACATTTAGACTAACCCCTAACCCTTACCCAACAATCTCAACCCTTGTGGCTCTTCTCCAGTCACCACCTCCGCCAGTACTTAGATATTGTTACTATTATATGATAATATTGCCACAACTTGCGCCAAACCATTCAATAAATGGCGCTTAGATCCTGGATAGCTTACGAGCTTATACGGAAGAAATAAAATGAGTTAGTTCAAGCTGTTGTCTGCAAATATATATGTAATGTTCTTTATATACATATTGAATACATCCAAGAAAACGTGTTTCGATTCCTTTATAGATAATTTATTTCATCGTATATCAAAATAAACACCTGGCATAGCAGCCAGCAGGTGAAAAACCGCCATCTTGACAGAAATAGGTTATGATAATAAAAACATGTTTTGATTGTATTCGTCTCATCCCCTGCTATATATAAATTAAATTACTGTTAAAGGATATCTATATAAACACGTTTTAGGCAAAACAACAGGTTTCAGTATCCTCAAAGGCACCGAACCCTCCTATTTAGACTCGACTCGGTCAATTAAGATTAAAACGATATAAACGAATCGATTTGTGTCTGGAGGTCCCAGGCGATGACATTTATTTAGGTATTGTTGCGTCACAAAGAACTGCATTGTGTGGAAATAACATAACATAGTGAGCGGGTGATGTCATCCTAAGTGCTCGAATTATCGCCGATTCAAATAATTTCGAATTAGATTCGATTCGAATAAAGCATTTGAATTAGATATTATTATTGCTGCATCAATTAAAAAAAATGTTGCTTTAATCGATTCCAATGTGTGGCTCAGCTCACATTTGGCATTTCGTGGACCGGGCGTAAGTCATATTGGCGCCTGAAAGTGAACGTATAGGTACGTGGATGGGCAGGAAATTTCCATTTTTTATTGCATCATATACATATTATAAAGAGAAGATAAAGTTAGGTGTAACATATCCTTACATATTGTATCTAATTCTTATTAAAACGACATTCTCTTTACCTCTTGACAAGTTCCCTGAATGTACTTAACTCACAATAGTGCACGCACTCGTTTCCAGAATCTACACCATATAAACTGCCAGCGTGCCAAATTTCACCTCTCTAGCTTATGTGGAAGTATGAGAAGAATATAGACCCTCCTCGGTCATACATATACAATGATAGGTTCAGTCAGCGCGCACATGCACACTTTTTGGCAAACCTAATTTACGGAGTTACGGATTTTGTTTCATTTTAATACAAATTCAGTATTAGTTAGGGAGGAGGGTTAGGGTAGGCTTAGGTAATAGATATTTAGATATTAAATCAGTCTGTCGATCCGTAACTTACGGAATCCGTAAAAATCATTCCGTAAATCCGTAAATTAGTGGGCAAAATCCGTAAATCCGTTGCTTCAACTGCCAGAGATCGAATAATCATAATAATTAATCAATTATTCCTCGTAAATTATATAAAAAATGATAGCATCTACTTAATAGTACCCCTTTACAAGTCGCTTGACTTGATGACCCTTTGGTCCTTCGTGATTACCTGTTCATGATTTCATTAATTTATTTGCTTTCTTTATATTGCCTGCGTTGCTTTTCAGTTGCATATTATTTATGATTCAATTTCTAATGCAATTTTTGTTCGAATTCATGGATAAATAAAACATATCTCTCTCTCTCTTGCCAACCTGAAATATTTTACATCTTTCTGGAGGTGCCAGGCGACGACAATTATTTAGGTATTGTGGCGTCACAGAGAACTGCATTGTATAAATAGAGAACCACATGATGTCATCTTCCCAAATTTTACACCATATAAGCAGCCAGCGCGGCCAATTTCTAGCTTATGTTGAAGTACGAGAAAAATACGACGTACATATGATATAAAATACGCTAAACTAATCAAGAATACCGACCCTCCTTCATACAAATATAATAATAGAGTTAGCCAACGTACAGAAGTACATTTTGTCAAAAATAAATAAAACATCCCTCTCTTGCCAACCTGGAATATTCTACATCTGGCTCGTCTCTGCCTGAATTCGTCTTCAACTCTCGACAACTCTCGCTTAGAGATAAAGTCGTTGCAACTCGAGACAATCGAAAGAAACTGAATTTAAAATTTGCGGAAATGGAGGAAACAGGAACCGTTAGAATTGGCGTCAGTTTGTCAGCTGTTATTTGAGAGGAAACGATCTGTTAATTAAGAAACGGTTCAGATGATCAGTTACTGCAGGGGTCAACAAGTCGATTAGGGCAGGTTTTTTGGTCGATCGCACCGTCGAACTTAATAAATTCTCTATTGACTCGACTGTAAATATAATATCATGGCGTTGGCGATTTCAAGTGAACGTTGGTTTACATTAGTAGCAGCGGGACGGGACAGGACGAATTGGAAATGTTAGAACTGAAAGCTGATGTGCTCCTCAGAGCTTGTGCTCCCGAAGATGATTTCTTGACGAAGTCGTGAAGAATATTGCAATATCAAAAAATGCGCTGAATATATTTATTCTTGTTCCGGTTCTACTCACTTATGCGAATCCGCAATTTTCTTTTATGAACCAAATCAAAACCAAAAATCGTGATGTATTAACTGATCGCCAGGCTCTAGCGAAAGTTCGCTATCACGATTAGCGCAGTCATTTTAATCGTAGTCGATCGCAAGAGTATAGGAAATTTCAAAGTCGATCGCGACCAGTGACAAGCTGGCCACCCCTGGATCGAGATATTCTGTATTGTAGGTGGAAGAATTATGTGAAGGGATCCGTAAGGCATAAGTCCCCTATAAAATTAAACAATATTTTTGAGACGTTATAGGTTGTTTCATAGGTGCTAAATGAGGTTTTTACCGAAAACATTTTGCTTCATATTGTAGGTACGTATTAAAAAGAATATCGTCCGGACATCAACGCAAAAAACCTCCAATGCCGAATCCTCCCACGTAAATTTCTTAACTTTACCAGGGTTGGAATAATTCTTTAAAACAATATCCTATACACGACAAAATTGATAATCTTTGCACCTTATTCCAAACCCAGCCCTAAATCCGAATCAACTGGGAAAGAAAAATATTTTAAACTCCTCTGAATGTGAGACTATGTGTAGATATATATATTTTTCTTTCAGACTGATAAATCAAGTAGTTGGTCAATATTTGCCGGTCCTAAACTAATCATAAATCAATTTGTTTTATCATCGAGAAGGAATATGCACTCACTGCTCTGTTCTTTACCATTCATCCTTAACTAATGTACAGCCTACTTATACTTTTATTAAGCATTTAACCAATATCGTCACCAGTATCTTATCGTGTTGACAAGCTCTTCTCACGAGAACTTAGAGACGTCTTACTTATCTTTATTTGAGTAGAATTTCGTCAATATTCAGATGTTTCTGTGACCAAAAATAATATTCGAAAATAAGAACCCTTCTTTCGCTTCAAGGAAATACCGTAATTGATACAAAAAGACCAGAGATACAGTTCACAAAAGTTAAAAATCTTGGCTGAATTGCGCCAGGAACAGCACCTCGGTACCAAACCTTACACAAATGGACTCAACGCGATGCTTCCTAGAGCAATATGTACAACCAACAAGAAAGAGAAAATACAAAACCTTGTCCAAATACATCAATTATCAACCAGAAAATATTTAAACACCGATTACTCATCACGATTTTTTTGAAACAACAACTCATTTCCTCATCCACCTGCAACTACCTCGCACGAAAATCTCGGAATGTATCTCGCGAACCTTGATTTCACATCGATTACGAAACTTGTTGAAATAATTGAAGGTAGTTTTT
>JAUELA010079142.1:0-10396 GCA_031471845.1 Boltenia villosa | reverse complement strand
TTCTTTTCCTGCTTCCTCAATTTCCTTTTCTTTTTCTTCCTGGAAAAATCAACATATTCAGTTAAAAAGGGAAAAAAACAAGAATTCCATATTACTTGACGAGTTTCCTTTACCTTTGTCTCCTCCCAAATTTTACTCTTCTCATCCAGATGCATAATAAGTCGAGCGACACTCTTCAGATCGTTACGAGCACAAGTCTTGTGCTGAGCGATGCCAGATATCGGACGAACGCGTCGGGCAAGATCCCTGTTCACAACTGGGTTAAGCTCGATTTCACGGAGCTGCAAAAACACGGATCACACCCATATTTTTAACGTGACATATTATATATATTGTGACGATTTGATAAAAATATCCTTAATTTCATTGATGTAAAATTGGGATTTGATAGAATTGAATATTTATACCATGTTTGGGCATATTTCAGAAGATGAATGTTGAAAACTTACTCGAATATTGTTTAGATTCCAACAGATGTCTTTGATGTTCACGCTACGATCAAACGTGACCCAGCAGCGACGGATGAAACGACTATTGATGGTAAAAAAAAATAAAAATATAAGAAATTGAAATATCATATACACAAGGAAATAACACTCCGGATCGTGTTCTTTTTTCAAGTACATTTCAAATCGAGAGAAATCAAATGCATTTTTTAAATATCATTCTTATAAGTTCCGTCGTTAATTTATTCCAATAAAACAAACAATCGTGTTTGTATGTATTAATAGACCTAATGGCACTAATATTAATTTCAAATTCCTGAGAAATAACTGAACAGTAACAAAATTGTTGTATCCTGCAATTGCGTAGCCGATAAATAATACTTGATAGATGTGTGCTCTGCTCGACAGTAAAATTAAAATGACTTCTTTGTGAAGAGAGCGAGCTTGCGCTTTTTTTTCCTTGATTTTCAAGAGATTTTTCGCTTCCAGAGCGTGTAGTGGGAGATGAGGATAGGATTAGGAGGAAAAAATTGTGAAAATCATGTGTTATTTTTTTTAAAAGAAAAATAGTCAAAAATAGCTGTCACACAAATAAGGCATCGGAATATGGTTAACGACAAGGAGACTCACTTGTGATCATCGATAGGTTGCGAGAATGCGACTCTGTTGAATCCTGGGAACTTCTTGCACAAATTTATGATGTCACTCCGAGTCACGTTGAGTGGCAAGTTCCTCATGAAAATGGAGTAGGTTCGGTGAAGAGCTCTCGGTTTCGGCGGTGGCTGTTGTGAACATAGTTATCAAGAGATCAATTTTTGAGGAAATTTTGAGGAGACAAGACTCTAGTATGTATGCTTACCTCTACTTCCTCAGTAACCATGGGTACTTCCGGCTGAGATTCATCTAAAAAGATTTAAACTATTAATCATCATGGAATGGAAACTGGACACAAACCCCAAATTTACCCTTCTTTTCCTCTTTATCCTCCTCAGTTTTTGTTTCGGTAGCCTCTTCTTGGGTTTCTTTTGGGGTTTCTGAAAAAATAAGATTTATTTTTATCTAATTCTGTTGAAAATTACACAATTTAGTTTCTTTGAAACTACCGTCAGTTTTTGCAGGTGTTTCAGTTTCGCTGTCGCTGCTGCTACTGCTGCTGCTTCCACTACTCGAAGAACCCTCCCCGTCATCATCATAACCCCTATAACCCCGGTCACGCTTTTTCTTCTTCTTTTGCTTTTCACCATCCTTTGCCTGAAGAAGCGAGAGGGTTAATCACAAGAGCCAGCTTCACATAATTTCAATATAAACGAAGCTCTGAACGATGGCTCTATCCTGCCACCTGATGGATGCGACTAAACGACTCTAGCATCACCTTTTCAGCCTCCTCTGGGGATTTATTCTTGTCCTCCACCAGTTGTTTGTAAAGTTCAGCTTGCTTCTTTAGTTCATTTTGTTCTTCCGTCAAAATGCCAATCTAACGTAGAAACAATACTATAGTTACCATAGCAACACAATATTATATAGTAACCATAGCAACAGTATGTATTTTGATCGAAAATCAACCATAGAATCTAACTCAAACCTTCAGTTCCGTTGATTTTCCTTCTTCCAATTCTCCATCTTCCTTCTTTTCTCCTGTTTCTGCTCCATCTGATTTCGCCTTATCCTGCGATTCCTTGACTGCTTCAACAGCTCCTGATTCTGGCATTTCCGGTTCATCCAGAGCTTTCAAATCTTCTTCCGTCCCTCCCTCAATGAAGATGACAGCTGATAGTTGAGAAAAGAATAGAAACCAATTACAATATAAAATTCAAGTAAAAACATTCAAATACAGTACACTACCGATAATCTGGGGACCATGGGACTTTAGGACTGCCGAATTTTCCAAATTCATGGATAATTGAGGTTTTTGTCCCCCGACTATTGATATGCTGTATATCAACCTTCACTATTCTCAACCTTGTGTGAAAAAAGTTTACCATAACTTGCCATTGACGTATGCGCAAAAAAAAGTTTCTAATTCCTTGCTCTTGACATATTTATTTGCGAGACTGAGTCCCTTTCACATTTGGTGGTATTACGAGGATTGTCTCCTCACGAAATTGTGAGAATTCAAATCTGCACAGCTATATCAAAACAAACCAGAAACGCGCGAGTTTAGATTGCCGCGAGCATTTTAGCCTTTTTAGGGCAAATAAATAAGAAGGAATGCCTGTTTGCTGTCGGAAGTGTGGGCACACAGCTGATTCTGGGTACAACGCCTTCGAAACATAAACGGCGCCTCCTGAAAACAGTGAAGCTCTAATCTGGGAAATTTGAAACTGCGTTCGAAAATTTTGCCAAAATGTGAAGGAGCCGAAATATCAGTAGTGTAATGTATAAGCAAGTTACAAGTTGCTAAAAGCCAGTTATCCAACCTGAGTCCAAGAACTTTATAATCTTGTTTTCATTATTCAGATCCAGACCGACTTCATCTATGTAATGATCGTCCACTAGCTTTTTGAAAATCTTAGCCCTCCATTTGACAGCCGCCTGGTGTTCATCTTCGCGTTTCTTCGATTCATCCGGATGATACTTCTCTTTGAACCTTCCAAAAGCACCGAGTGTTAGAGTCCGTACCAGACAAATAAAAAAAGGGTGAAAAATAAAACCCAAATTGTGTACTATTGCTTATGCAGAAAAAAATTATTATCACAAGTGCCCTCCCTAGTAAACAGTATTCTCCATATGTAACATCATTTAAGTATTAAGAATAAAAAATAACATGAGAAAAAGAGAAACAACTTTTTCAGTATTACCATTACAAAAAGAAAAAGTCTACCTTCAGATCCATTTAGTTGCACGACTGTATTGAATAATTCTGTTTGGCTAACTTCAACTGAAACTGACTGAATTAACGAGACATATTCTCTATAAACGCAACTCCCTAACCTACAGACGACACAGATAAATAGAATCGTCAAAATTATAATTTCGTCTACGCAGGCTAGTGCTAGTGACAGATAAACATGAACCCTAGAGTGCTGACTATAACTTTCTAAACTCATTTCCGCAGAACTCCAGAAACCTGTCAAAAAAGCTTTGATTGTTAGTGAAAGAAAGGTAAAACACGAAGACAGTGGGGAGTACTGAAATTTTCGACCCAAATTGTTCAAAAGGCGTCAAATTCGTTAAATTATGGGAAGAATTAATAGTAAACCTATTAATCTAGAGTAAAATTACATTTTCACAATTTTAGTCACAAAATGCAAATAAAAAAAGGGAAATTATAATGGTCTAAATTTAAATGCATTTTATTTCAGTTTATACTATGTTGAAATTATTGGACCATTATCTAAGGATACTCAATAATCAATGTTTGAATAGATAAAATATATGCATTCTTACCATTCTTCTTCCTTGTGTGCCACGAAAAATTGTTGGAGTTGTTGACGTTTAAAACTGATTTTGTACTCTGTGTAGTTCTTGATTGCTTCCTCATCTGTGATGTCATCAGGCTATGATGTAGTAAAAAATAAAATGGTCATCGCACTCATAATTATTTTGCCCAAGACAAAGTTCTGAAACTCTTACCTGAGAACCTAACCATTGCTTGAAAGTCAACATGCGTGGACCTATTTTCTCCATGTGGGGTCCCAGACGATCACCCTGACCCCATTCTTCCGGGGGTCGAAAGGCAAGGGGGCGTCCTGGTTGCTCCCAGCCTGGACCTGGCCCCCACCCACCCTCAAATCCTGGCTCGTAACCTCTATAAATAAGAATTAAAAAAAATTAAATGAAAAGTCTGGAATTGAAGTAAAACATCAGCAACTAAGACTTTAACTATAATGTAGATGTCAAAGAAATAGATTCACAAACCTCATTCGTTTTCTTGCCCGCATTTCCGCCTCTCGGCCTGGACTGAATCTACGTTTCACGTCGTGAGGTTGACCAGGGAAATCATTCCGTCGACGAGGCATCTGATCACCGGGGACGTTGGGCGGGGGTCTAATTCCTCCCCTCTTCATATCTGGAGCTCCATTCCATCCCCTTGGTCTGTCAAATCAAAATCCTAACTAAATTTTCTAATATACAACTTACAGTATAACTATAAAGAAAAAGGATCAAAAGATTGCCGGGAATATTGTCGCTCCCACTGGAATACGAGCTGGATGATGAATATTTTGTTTTTTTTTACACAAGCGATGTCTAGAGATCGGTTCTTGGTGCTATTCTAAACGACACTACATTTCTGTCAGATAAAAGGTTAAAGGCTTAGAAGCGGCAAAAAAATACCCGGAAGACCTATGCGTAAATCTTCAAATTATGGAGGAAATTCAAAAGAGGACGAAAAAGGGTGGATCAACTACTTTGGAATGCTCAAAAATTAATGCACCATGTCAATAATTCCAATATTTTGCGTTTTTTATTTTATTTATCAAACAGATGATAGGACATTTTGACATTGGAATTAACTATCGATAGGTGATAGGCAGACGGACATTCATTAAAGCGAACACCTATAACAAATATTCAATTGAGCGGAGACGTGCATCGTGATTCGCCGGCGTTAAATGGTAGTACTGGTATTCCCGATAACAAATAGTAAATTCAGCGGTGACACGCAGCAAGATTCGCCGGCGTAAAACAGTGGACGTATGTGTATTCATTGAAACTAACAAAACGTTATTGACAACCCATTCAAATCAGCACCAGCGATTGACCAGGAGGCAATTCAAACGACCTTACCCCATGGTATGCCTTGCGAGGCTCTGCAGCCGATAGAATATCTTGCTCGAAGCGCAAATAATAGAAGAATAAAGATGAGACCAAGGGAGGCCACCGATCTGAATTTCATTGTTGAAACAGGAAATTTGCCAGGAAATTTCTTGCAGCGGGACATCCATGTAGGAGAGAATCTCCATTTCGTGATGTCGACGAATTACCAACTGAAACTCCTTAAAAAAGCCAAGACTTGGTATATGGACGCAACGTTCAAAGTGACAAAGTTGCCCTTTCATCAATTGTTTTGTGTCCACGCATTTGTACGGCAGGGAAGTGACCTCAAACAACTTCCCATGGCGTTTTGCCTTATATTGAATAGGAGGACAAGAGACTACACAGCAGTATTGAAGGCAATATTGGAATTGGTTGAAACCTCCAAAGTGAAGAGCATAGTGGTGGACTTCGAAAGAGCTCTATGGAAAGTCATCAGGGTAGTGAAACCCGGCCTATTCAGAAGAGGGTGTTCACTGTTCATACCACTCCACGCAGGCTGTATTCGGAAAAATCCAGGAACTTGGACTGCAACGGCGTTACAAGAAATGTAGTTATATTTTTAAAACCTGTAAAATAGTATTGGCTTTGCGGGCCCCACAATTTTCTCAGCTTTCGAGATTGGAGAGGGGAGGCAACAGTCCACACTTGATGATACAAGAAAAAAATGAATTGAAAGCAGCATTTGGCCTCGGCGAACTGGAGTTCATACGGCAATTCCATAAGAACGAACAATGACATCGAGGGGTGGCATAATAGGCTAAATCAACGCATTCGCCCTAGAACTAAGTTTTATTAACTGCTGGGAGCATTGCATGAGTAAGGAGTCATTTGTTGTACTCGGATACAATTGATTTCCGACGGAAAAATAAGGAGACAGCAGAAGAAAAATTCCAGCGAGGCTAATGCAAAAATAATGAAATTATGGAAAAATTTCAACAAAGGAATAAAAACTGTGGACCAATTACTCCGTGACATTTCCGCTACCGACTGAGATAGAAGAGTCCTCTCTCTCTCTGACAAAAGAAGTGTGAATTCGGTCGCTGCAAGAAATGCCCGGTCATTCAATATCATAAAAAGTGCGTCAACTCAAGGGTGCGACAAACTTTTTGATGGAGAGGAATTTTCGTACACTGTTCTTCGCCAGTCGGTGTATTCTACAACTTGGAGGTGTTCCGTGAGAAGAAAGGGAATGGTTCCCTATATAGCTAATGTTAGACAATGTGGTAGCTGTCACACCCACGACCCCATCGTCGTAGCAGAAATAGCTGCAACCATCGCGTTAAATGCAAAAAGGTAAGCAGAAAAAATGCCTTTCAAATCTGCAGCTGCAATAGTGCAGGACAATATCAACGCTGTCCTCCCCCCATCCGTACCATGTCCTGCGCTTCCGGCCATATCCACACTTCAACGGAATACAAACAAATATAGGGAAAAGACTCGACCAAAACAGCCAAAATCACTGGATTTTCAATGGGACGCAGGAAGTATACCAGAAGATTTTTTCCGTGGAGATGTGACAATTGGAGCTGCAAGGCATTCTCTATTTGCCACTGATGCACAAGTAGAGTTATTGGGAAAGCAAAAACGTGGTATGTGGATGGTACATTCAAACTCGTGAAGCACCTTTTCACAATAAATGTATTTGTCAGGCACGAGGATTTTACGAAGCAGGTGCCAGTAATGATAGTCCTCATGTCGGGGAAGAGGAAAGAAGATTATACCGAAGTCTTCAGAGCAATCTCGCAGATGATATCGGTTTTCTCAGCTGCAACGATTAGTCATGGATTTTGAGAGAAATTTGGTTTGCCTCCAAGGAAATATTCTCCCACGCCAACCTATCTGGCTGTTGTTTTCATTTTCGCCAATGCATATACAGGCATGTACAAAGCCTCGGTCTACAAGAAGCTTTCCTGCACGATAAGGGCTCAAATACTGTTATAAGTAAGCTGATGACTTTGTGCATGGTGCCTGCAACACTCATCCCGTGTTTATTTGCTTGCATTTCACGGGTAACAACGAGCACAAGCCTTCAGTCGCTTCTGGAATATATAAGTTATAACTGTGGCTGTGCCATCCGTACAAATAATGACATTGAGGGATGGCACTATCGTATAAACCACAGAGGACAAGCTAAAATGAACGTATATTTATTATTAAGATTATTATATAAGGAATCGAATAATGTTGTAGCAGTAACGCGGATAGTATCCGAAGGAAAATCAAAAAGATACCAGAAAAAAAAATCCGTAAAACACTGAAAAGAATATTCAAAGCTTGGGAAGATTATTCAAATGGTTTGAAGTCGGGAACAAGCCTCCTTAAATAGTTCCGTTTGATTTTTTCATTTTTATATTTCCGTTTGATTTTTTTTTTCGAAAATGAATTCAAACGACTGTGATAACTGCAATCGATAGCAGCACAGGTAGGACAAAATCCAGAGATTTTCATAGGCGTTTAGTGAGAGGAGAAGTGGAATGTACATATCGATGTGCGGTAAAAATATGACGAGATATGACAAATAAATATCAATTAAATGCGCAAAGTTTAATAAAATTCCAAGCAAAAAATTATTACAATATCAGAATATTCAAACTATCAAAAAAAAATTTTGTCAATACAATTTTATCATACAATCTTATATTGTCTAATCTCCGATCATGGACATTTGTCTAATCTCCGATCATGGACATGGACATTTGCGTTGGCAATCTCCGCTTTAGCGCAAATAATATCTCCAACATTACTAATCTTAAATCGGAGAATTCGAGTCTTTCAACATTAAATATCATGATACTTGAGTGGTTGCTATCATTCAACAACGAATATACAACTAAGTAGATGACCACGAATTCCGACTGTATCGTTTGCCAAAATGAAGTTCGACCAAGACAAGAAGCTTTAAAATGCGATGAATGTGGCCGTTGGCAACATAGAACCTGTGGGAGAACAATACCAAGAGAAGAATGGTCCGGGGGGGAGAAGTTTCTCAACGTGAAACTGAAGTAAGATTTACAAATTATAAAAAAACATTAGTCGCTTTTGCATATACTAATGAACTAACTCATTTCAGATTCAACCCATTTCTACAATCAGAGAAGAAACGAATATTGAAGAGAGAGAAATACCTGGTTTCACTTTCTCTGCATCCCTGTCAAACGAGGTATGTACAAAATACGATTGTGATTTCAAAATAATTCACAATTTTTTTTTTGATTAAATTAATTATCAGTATCAACGACACATTATTAGTCACGCCATTCTCACAACAAAAAGGCAAATTGAACTGCTAAAAAAGGCCAAAAGCTGGTATATGGACGGTACCTTCGAATTAGTGAAGAGGGTGTTCGTTCAATTATTTACAATAAATTTTTTGTATGACATAGAGAATGCGCAAAAATAAGTGTCGGGAGTAATAATTTTATTGTCCCGAAGATCGACGGATGACTACAAGACAATCTTCAAAAATATATCAGAGATGGTTCAGACTGTTCGTGTCGAGCGCCCCATAGGCGACGTGGATCGCAGCCAAAGAATTTTTTCAGATGTTAAGCTCTCTGGATGTGTCTTCCATTTCAGGCAGGTATACAGAAATGTGCAGAGACATGGGCTGCAACAAGCGTACATCAACGACGTTGGTACTTACACTTTCATTGGTAAGTTATGTTGCCGTCGAAAAATAATCTAGGTAATATTTAATAAACTTTCAGAAGAGGCGGAACGAAATACCTCTTTGACACCTAATATGACCTACATGGAGGTAAATTGGCTGAATAATACCATATGGCAGCCAGAGAATTGGTCCTCCTACGGTAGTTCCATCCGAACCAACAACGGCATTGAAGGATGGCACTGCCGAATAAATAGCCGTGGGACCAGTCAGATGAACTTTTATTTATTGGTTCAGCTGCTATTTAAGGAATCCGAGTATGTGGACACCATTACTAAGCTGGTCACGGAGGAAACACTAAAAAGGCATCAGAAAAATAATTTCAAAAGAACGCAGAAGAAAGTATTTTAAGGAAACCCTGGTAAGGATCTGGGATACTACGGCTTAGACGGTACGGAGGCATTACGTCGGAAGAGAGAAGACTTAGCACCGCTACTGGGTGCATCAATGTGCGGTAAAAATATAGCACGTTACGTGCTCTCTGATGCAACAGGCCGTGTCCCGCACTGCCTACATTGCAAAGTCTACAGAGGAAAGCCAACAGATATCGAGAAAAAACACGTCCTAAACAGCCAACCACGTTGGACTTTGAGTGGGACGTAAGAAGCCACCTGGAAAATTTTATGCGTTGTGACATAAAAATGGAATCAGCCAGACACGTCATTTTTGCAACGAGGAACCAAATAGCCCTGCTGAAACGGACCAAAAACTGGTATATGGATGGTACATTCAAATTAGTGAGAAACCCGTTCGTCCAATTGTTCACCATAAATTTTTTCGTCCGACATGAATAATGTGCGAAACAGGTTCCGGGAATAATAATTTTGATGTCCAGAAGATCCACGGAATATTACAGGGAAGTTTTCCGAAACATATTGGAGATGGTTCATACTACTCGCGTGGAGCGGATCATCATGGACTTCGAGAAAGCGATGTGGATTGCAGCCAAAGAATTATTTCTAAATATTTCTCTCTGGCTGTGCCTTCCATTTCAGGCAGGCTATCTATAGGAATGTGCAGAAACTAGGTCTGCAACAAGCTAACATTAACGATATGAGTACGAATACTTTTTCATCGGAAAGCTAATGGCCCTATGTATGCTTCCGTCAGAAATAATCCCCAGTATATTTAATAAACTTTGACTTTGGAAAGAGGCGGAAAATCATATCTCGTTGACACTCATAATGAAATATATGTACAACAATTGGCTGAAAAATACCACCTGGCAGCCACAAAATTGGTCTGTCTGCGGCAGTTCAATACAAACCAATAACGATGTCGAGGGATGGCACTGCCGGATTAATAGCCGCGGCAGCGCTCAAATTAACTCTTATTTATTAGTCCCAACTTCAATTCAAAGAGTCTAAGTATGTCGAAACAATTACCAAACTTATCACAGAGGAAAAACTTAAAAGGTACCAAAAGAAGAATTTTAAAAGAATGCACAAGACAATATTCAAGGCAGGGGGGGAATATGCGAGTGGAGGGAAATCGTGTACTCAATTATTAAAGAAATGTGCCACTT
>JAUELA010079031.1:0-10401 GCA_031471845.1 Boltenia villosa | reverse complement strand
TATTGAGCCTAATATAGTATTAACCCTCGTAACGTCGTGCAAGTTATGACGAGAGGAATAGCCTAGGGGATTTTCTTCACTAAATCCAGCCCCGGATAATTGAATGAATGAGAATAATCCCAGTAGATATAATTCAGATCACAACAATGATATGGTTAAGGCTATGAAGTTTGCTTGCATTGTAGCCCTTATTGCAGTAGTATCATTTGAAATGCATCCACCATTGAAAAATGTGTATTTCACTGACACCATGTACGACATTAATATTAATGTGGCCCACTTAATCCTCGGAAAAAAAATTCAGTAATTAATCAGCACTGGGTGGATATCTTCATTTTGCTGACTTAAATAAGGAAAAGAACGAAAATAAAATTATATTGAAGTCTAACGTCCAACTTTGGTAGGACACGGAAGTAGCAATTGACAGAATATATTTACGATTATCGAGCAGTAATTATTGGCAGCACCAATTCTGAAAAAATGTAACGGACTTTAATTCATTAAGAATCAGTAGTGAAATCAACCAAATTCCTGGACCGGTTGAAAATGTGCGCAGGCTGCAATTAAAATAGTCTGCTTCAAAATTGAGGATGCTCAGAAACTACAGCAAATCAACATATTCTTGGACATAGCTGTTGAATGCAGAATATGTAAACCACGTTGGAATGGGGACAGGAGAAACGTCAGTATGAAAAAAACAACATATTCACCAATAACAACAAAGAAACCAATCAGCAAATGAAAAAGAACGAAGAGTTAAAAATTATCTTCAAGAAAAATAGCTCTTAACTTTGAAACCCCAACTCTGTCAAAACATATAGTTGCGCAAGATGCTCAGTAGATCCCTTCATAATAAGATGCTTAGAGTTTCAGTAATTTGGCCATAGTTTATTGCAAATTTTTGTAGAGCAGGAGAAAGATGCGCCAGATGTGGTGGTGAACATGCAACGAACTTTTGTGGAAGCATATTGATGACTCACAGGCGGATTCTAATACGAAATGTGAAAATTACCCAGGGCATCATTTGAAATTAATTTATATTATGAACTATTGATTAAAATTATTGTTTACCGTCTCAAAACAAATGAATTTGCGTGACTCATTCTTGATTATTTTTTTTCGTGCACAAATGGAGAAAGTTTCAAGAAATTAATTTTTAGGTGATGCCAATATATTCATTTATCGAGGGGATTTTTTCGATGTAGCAAGCAACTTGAATGAGAAATTTGATGGTATTTGGGAACGTGCAACCTTTTCTGGCATACTAAACACTGCGAAACGCAGCAAGTAAAAGATAATCAATGACATTTTTGCATCATTTTTAATTCAGTTTTGCTGAATAGTAATTGCTTAAGCCATATCTAGAAAAAGTGCCCAGATTGCCCGGTTAAATTAAGGTTGAACTTAACTAAATATCACGCTCTTCTTGTAACACAAACATAGCCAAATATTCCGCTTATATGTGCCTTAAAATGGATTCAACTATTACGAATACATTAATAAAAAAAATTTGACACTACATTATATGGAATGATATGAGGTGTATTTCTAATACTGTACGGTAAAGCATTATACACATTATTGAGAAGTGATGTCCCAGGAAGAAGCACTGTTGTTCACGCATTTCCAAATTTTTAACTATATTTCTGAGATAGAAAATATTTTTGACCGCAATCGATTCCTTCACCGTTCGCTAATTACTGAGCCTTTTATTTAACTTTCTAAAGCAGGCTCAATCACCCTCTTGTAACTTGCAATCTGAATTCGATTATGGGATAGACACGATGCCAAACTATTCATTTACATCAGTGTTGAAGCGAAAGCTAGCCACCTGGTTATCGAGATTTTAGCCCCCTCTGTCATAATTGTAGGTATCTAGTTACAAACGGAAGGACCTTAATAGATTTCATAACTTTAACCATAGAACACTAAGATGGATGTTATTACCCTTAAGCACTAACGTGGGGTAAAAAGTAAAATAGTTTAAATCAAAATTGATTATTTCTACAAACACAAATGTAAAATTTAACCTTTATACTATCATTTCCTTAATTTTTCATTGAATTAAAGCAAAACTTAATAACTAAAGGGTTCAATGAATAAGGTTACGGAAAATCCTTAAATTACTAACAAATTAAATAAAACTTCTGAGAAATTGACTGAGACTGCATCTGAAGATTGACCTTTGGCCCACACACCTTACGGGGAGTCTCAAATGATTCAACCATACCTTCCCGACTTGTTGAGAAAAATATACATGATAACTAACATTGGAGTAAATCGACCGATTACATACCTACGTAAACACTAACGTGGGGTATAATTTAAACGCACTCTACGGCTCCCACCAAGCGGGCTAATCACTCAGCGCTAGGTTCATCAACAGCGTCTAAGAGAGGTAGGGAGGTATAAGGGGGGTCGAGACATTTGCTTCACATATCGCGTAATTTTTTTTTGCTTTTTGCTATTATACCCCACGTTAAAAACAACTATTTTTGACTTTTTTTTGTTTGTTTTAAAAAAATAACGGACACTATTTTTACAATTTTTTCTCCTATCTTCTCCTCTTATCCTCATCTCCTACTACTCGGGAAGCGAAAAATCTCTCCAAAATCGCGGAAAAAAATGGCAAGCTCGCTCTCTCAAATGAAGTCATTTAAATTTGACTGTCGAGCAGAACACATCCAAGTAATATTTATCGGCTACTGAATTGCAATGATACAACCATTTTGTTACAGTTCAAATATTTCAAGTACCACATTCTCGGGAATTATAAAAATGTATTAGTGCCGTTAGGCCTATTTAAACATGCAAACACGATTGATTGTTTCATTGGCATTATTAATGATCTCGATTGTTATCGCAACAACCAGTATGATAGATGCATTCGATTCCTCTCGATTTGAAATATAGTAGGAAAAAACACACGATCCGGAGTGTTATTTCGTTATTGTGTCATTTCCTTGTTTATGCCCGCCTTTAGTGTTCTAGGATTAAACCCTGCTCTCCGCCTCTCCCTTGCAAATTTGACACCAGCGCTGTTTGTAGCCTTGTGTCCACATTAGCGTCTTGTCAACTTGTTGGCAAGCCGACCCTTCGGGTCAGTATACATAACGCGGCGTAACGGTCTGCGAAAATATGTCCATTCCGATACCACACATAGGATGACGTGAAATGGAATCGAAAAGCTATTTATCAAATCATATAAACACATTTAAAACGAAATCTACGGCTCTCACCAAGGGAGTTAATCACTCAGCGTTACGTTCATGAACAGCGGCTAAGAGAGGTAGGGAGGTATAAGGGGGGTCGGCATGTTTGCTTCACGTATCACGTTACTATCACGTAATCTTTTTTGCTTTTTGGAATCTAAAAGCTATTTATCAAATCATATAAACACATTTAAAATTACTCGAAACTATTTGGCAGTTGAAATTGAAAAAGCTTTTAAGACTCAATCACAATTTCATGACCGAAAAAGGTCAAATTACAATTAATTCTGAATTTCTAATTAAATTACAACCTTTGTGTAGAGCAGCGCTTCTCATCCGGTTGGCCGCGGCCCATTGGTGGTCCGCGAAGCTATTTCAGGTGCGCCGCGAAACAGGGCAAAATATTATAATGTAAAAAGCGAATACTTTTATCAACGCGTGTTGAGTACTATTGAATAGCATTTGAACAGTAAATTGAATGTGTTGTTAATATTTTATTTCTTTCTCACATATATATTTTAATTTTTATTTATTTTCATTTTGCCACAATATCTTATAGTGGGCCTCCAAAAATATGTAAGTAAAAGTGGGCAGAGAGTTGAAAAAGCACTGGAGTAGAATCATGATGCAATAAATCAAGCCCCTCCAAGTGCAACGCGTCAAGAGACAAATATACCAAAAAAATATATATTCGAAACTTATTTAGATGTGATTGTTCAATATGACTTATTTTGTCATCACTCATGGACGAGCAACCTTGTCACTTACGCAACATACAAATTCAACGCTAGAAAGAAGAATAGATAAGAATAAACATTTTGCTGCACGACATTTCACGTCTCTTGACAGATTATACATATAGTGTAGCAATTGTATTAAATATTGATCCTGTCGAAAATGACCACGAGCATGACGTTATATTAATCAATTTCTCAGTATTTTGCCTTCGAAACAAGTGGCGTGTGGTCATGAGCCTAATTTGGCCAAAATTGTACAAAGAAAAAAGCACAGGTAGACAAATATCAAAAATATTTTTTTTAATCCCATGACTAAACATAGAACGCTGTGAAAAAAGTTAGCTGATGATCTAATATCAGTTTTCTGAAGGCGTCAAGGACAACTTTGCTACGTGATATATATATTAGCATTGTAAAATTGTGAGTGCTTCTACGGTATAAGGTATTGTGAGATTATGTGTTCAATGAGAATAATGTCGTGCGAAAATTTTGTAGTATTTTCCATTAACCTAAATTGTTATTTTGACATGTGAAATTTTATAATTGAAAACCAGTGGTTTAGAGAAGATCAAAAAATCGTGCATAGAAATACAGCATATATTGAATTGTTAAAATCTGTAACCATAATAGTGAAGTTTATTTCCAATTGGAAGCAAGTGTTTGAACGACAATTATCGTAACACAATTCAAACTTCTTATGATTCCTTTGTAGCCTTTAATATCACGAAAACTTATCTAATTATTTAAATATTAAATCATGGCGATGATTCGCATATACGAAGGCAAGCATTTAGCTGAAGATTATGAGAAATATCGACCATCATATCCAACGTTCATTCGCGAAACAGTTCTAGAATTTCTGAGCAGGCACCATCCTTCATAGTCGAGGAATGGAAAGTTTGGCTTAATGTTGGATGTGGAGGGGCAGTCTACCCACATGTTTGCTCCATATTTTAATTCCATTTTGGGAATCGATATCAGTTAAGGTCAGATAGATGTCGCTAATGAGCAGAATGCAAGCGACAAGGTCACTTTTCAACTTTTTCATGATAATATCTTCCCTGTCGAAGACAATTCGGTGGATTTTGTTAATTGTGCAACAGCAGCTCATTGGTTAGATATTTAAGCACTTGTTTCAGAATGCGAGAGAGTTTTGAGGCCTGGTGGATGTGCTGCTTTATATCATCATTTGCCAACTGCAATCAAGGGAACAAAGAGCGAAACCTTTGAAGACAAATATATGGATATTGTGATAAAATTCCTTCGTGACAGCAAAGTTCACGAAAATAATTTCATTTTAGTCAATAAATACAAACCCATCTTTGATCAAATCACAAAAAAGACCAAAACCTGGATTGAAACACAATCAATTGAAAGAGAATATTCTTTGGTGGAATTGATGAATTCTGTTTCAACTGTTGGAGATTATCGTACAATGATGCAGAGAGAAAAGCCAGATATTGATCCTCTAAAAGTTTTTGCTTCCAGTATCAAGAAACTGCTGAAAGAAGAAGAGAAAAAGGATGAAGATGTCAGATTTCTTGTGAAATATGAATATCCCATGATCGCATTCTCGACGATCAATCTCTGAGAAATGATTCTGAAATGATTCGAAAAAGTGAATAGTGGAAAAATTGCTGATATATATTTATTGTGACGTTAGACGAAAACTTTCATCTTGTCTTTCATGAGTTATAATGCATCTAACATTACATTTTTGCATCACTTGTACAGAACATAATTTACCGTGTTAAATATAAAAAAAAAAAAAATTAGTCAAGTTTATGTAGTGCGCCAGAGAAAAGTCTACCAACCAGGCTACAGTCAATTGAGTCCTGGAGCTGGCGGAGTACACAAGCTATTGTATTTCTGTATATACTATTTCTGCTTTCTTTCAACTGTTGATATGTCTATAGGCTTTCGAATACGCAACACACACCCAAACTATTGTAATAAGAGTTTCGAATGTAGATTCGAAAGGTTCGTTTATCATGAAATTCAGTAAAAATTGTCCAAAATACACCAACTGTACTTACACAGCAGAGTACAACAACAGGATGAATAGCAGAAAACATCTCTCTTCTCTCGATTGTGCAATCCGAAAACGTCACAAAGGGACTGTTTTGGACGACCCCTTTGTCGATACGAATGCTGCAAATGATTTGCACGCGTCGGCAATCGAGGCCACAGACGGTGAATTGGAAAATGTCCCGGATACGTCGCATCGCCGCGAATTTGGAGGTATGCCAAGAGTTGTAAAATGTTGTGCAGCAAACCGTTTCTCCTTTCTCTATGCTTTCTTCTAGTTTAGGACATGTATGTAGCGTTAGCAACAATGATGCTCGAACGAGAATTATAATAACATTCCGAAATCATACAACAACACATGGTCTTGTTTGCACACGGCCAAAAAGTTTCATCTCGTAAGCTTTCAATAGATCATAACATCTAGCTCAATGGTTCTTAACCAAGGGAATCACGAAACCATCAGAAATATGAAAATCTGAAGTTATTTAACTTAGGTTTTGTGTTTTGTTAATGTTTTTGACTTAACTTTGTAGCTAACGAGTTGTGTTGATTCGTGTTTTTACGTGGTTTTAATTAAATCCCCTTTTTCAAGTCCATGAATAATATGGGGTCGTTATTATTTCCCTGGTCATTAATTCAAAATGGCTGAGAACCACTGATGTATCTTCTTCAGACGAAGCAATATAGACAACTGTCACAATCTCCATGCTTAGATGAATAAAATGACGAATCTTGTCTGTAATCAGTTAAATGGCATGACACCAAGAAGGAGTAAGTTTTAATATAGTCTCATTGTTACAGGCGGCAACCCATGTCCCTTTTTATTTCTGCATAATCAGTTTGAGGTCCAGACCATCCAGACTGGCATTTTTCACGATGCATGCCTTTGCTTGCTTTCTGTGTTCTATATAAGAAGTCTGGTAATGGATATAATGGGATATGAAATAAAAGAATATAATGGTAAATAAGCTAATATGTGCGTATCTTAGAGTCAAAGGATCGACGGATATTGTGATATGCAATCTAGGGGAATTGAGACTGACCGATTAACAGCGTAAACTCCTGATACAGTGCTCGGTGGTTAATTACGTGACACTGTTATTAACTCTGTTTCGAAGTACAATTTCTGATATAATTGTTAATAACTGACATAATTGAATATTACAGGAAATTTGGAGAATTCAAGCATTTTGGCTGAATCTGGACCCTTGAAAAGGTGATAAATCATACTTCGCTTCACTTAACGCATTTCGAAAATTGACTAAATCTGAATTTATTCTAATATTGTGTTGCTTAGTAATAAGTTACTATGTATGTTAGTTTAAGGGCAGGGTTTTGTATTTTATTCTTCGAAATGAGAAAAGATTTTTTTGATTTTTATGGATGGGGAGCACTGTAGCAAAAGTCAAGGCGGTCGTGCATTCAGGATATTAGTCAAACCCGTTGATAGTGCAGTGTGTAGATTGAAATTTGTTAAGAAGGCTGATATTCAATATTCAGTTTAAGACGAACGAAATAATTAATATTTCAATGTTTAATTAATTTGTTTATTTTATTCATTGAAACTACGAGATAATCGTAAACAGTTTTTTTTATTCATTTCAGGCCACTCGTGGATCACTGTCATAGTGCAAATATGCACTCTGATGGCTATATAATGTAATGTGATTCTACTGTGAGAGAGAATTTGGGAATTAGATTAGACTAAGGCAGTCAGATACGGATGTCAAAGCTTCGACTTATAAACTTACTGAGACAGTTTATCTTTCACCCATATAGAATATCAAAGAATCGTGCATAGAAATACAGCCTGTATTAAATTGTTAAAATCTGTAACCATATTAGTGAAGTTTATTTTCAATTGGAAGCAAGTGTTTGAACGACAATTATCGTAACACAATTCAAACTTCTTATGATTCCCTTGTAGCCTTTGAAATCACGAAAACTTATCTAATCATTTAAAATAATGACGATGGAAAATACACGCTTAATTCGCATATACGAAGGCAAGGATTTAGCTGAAGATTATGAGAAATATCATCGATCATATCCAACGTTCATTTGCGAAACAGTTCTGGAATATCTGAACAGGAACCATCCTTCAGAGTCGAGAAATGGAAAGTTTGGCTTCATGTTGGATGTTGGATGTGGAGGGGGACAGTCTACTCACATGTTTGCTCCATGTTTTGATTCCATTTTGGGAATCGATATCAGTGAAGGTCAGATAGATGTCGCTAATGGGCAGAATGCGAGCGACAATGTTACTTTTCAACTTGTTCATGATAATTTCTTCCCTGTCGAAGACAATTCGGTGGATCTTGTCAATTGTGCAACAGCAGTTCATTGGTTGGATATGAAAACATTTGTTTCAGAATGCGAGAGAGTTTTGAAGCCTGGTGGATGTGTTGCTATATATCATTATGTTACGACTGCAATCAAGGGAACAAAAAGTAAAATATTTGAAGACAAATTTATGGATATCATGGAAAAATTCCTCCGTGACAGCAAAGTTCATGAAAATAATTTTATTTGGGTCAATAAATACAAACCCATCTTTGATCAAATCACAAACAAGACCAAAACCTGGATCGAAACACAATCAATTGAAAAGGAATGTTCTTTGGTGGAATTGATGAATTTTCATTCAACGATCGGAGAATATCGTACAATGATGCAGAGAGAAAGGCCAGATGTTGACCCTCTGAGCGTTTTTGCATCCAGTATCAAGAAACTGCTGAAAGAAGAAGAGAAAAAGGATGAAGATGTCAGATTCCTTGTGAAATATGAATATCCCATGATCGCATTCACGACGATCTCAGAGAAATGGTTCTGAAATGTTTTGGATATTGTGAAAAAAATCGATCAAGTCTTTCACGAGTTATAATGCATATAACATTACATTTCTGCAGCACTTGTACAGCATATTATTTACCGTGTTAAATATATTTGTTTAATTTTAAGTCAAGTTTTTGTATTGTATCAGAGACAATTAAGTCTGACTGAGTGCACAAGCTATTGTGTTACTGTATATTTCTGTTTTCTTTGAGCTGTTGATATTAATAAAAGCTTTCTGATACATAATACTCATCTGACCTATTCTAATAACCTAAGTAAGAGGTTGAATGTAGACTTGAAATATTCTTCAATTAGGAAATTCAGCTCAGAAATTGTACAAAATACAGCAACAGTTCAAAAAAAAAAAGAATGATAGCATAAAACTAAATCATTAAGTCACAAACCATCAACAATACCAAAACCTGGATTGGACCGACTACCATAGTAGTAGAGGTCGACATTACTCCTGTTACCAGAGTGAAATCCGGCCGATTCGGTATATTTTAACAGAATCAGGATTGGATTCGGAGTCAACCTAAAATCCTCCCTAATAGGATCCAGAGCTGGATTGGAAATATTGAGAGTCATTACAACCTATTTTGAAGAAGTTCTCATGGTATTAAGTTACAAGAGTGAAACAGCTAGTTACGGAGTCTTAAATTGCGAGCCGGATCAGGAGCAAGACGCGGAGTGTGTCTCAAATGGACTGTATATTTCTACGCAGTACTTCCGGAGTTCTACCGAAAGTTGCACTTGTTTATTGACGGGCCAGCTGTACATATCATGACGTAGTTTGGAAAGTCATCAACCCCAATAGAATAGCCATGTTGTAACTTCTAATGTGAAGGAGTATTTAATGCGACTGAATCCGTCAAATAGCGTGATATAGAGAATGCGCCAAACCATATATTGATATCACTAGCACGCCCAATTATGATAATAATTTCATTTTTCATAATCAGTTTGATATTCAGAATGTTACGCTTCTCCTATGCTTGCTTTTTTCTTTTCTGTGTGTTATATAATTAGTCCGATATTGAGATGTGGATATGATATTCGAATATATACTTGATGTATAAAATGTTTGGCACTGTGGTGTTTAAACATTGTAAAATAGTGATTGTTTTTACGATTATATTATGTATTATGAGGTTACGGGTTAAATAAATATAATTATGTCTGGTGGAGGTTTTGCAGTATTTTCAATTAAATTAAACTGATAACATTTCACTCACTATAAAATCGGAAATGACTATAGTAGTTTGATGTTTTTGGAATTTTGAGAAATTCAAGTGTTTTGGTTGAGTATAAAATGGATTCCTTCTTCTTACTTTGGAGGAATTTCATGGGAGTAACTGCCCATTTCTTTTGCAAATATTCCAACTGACTTAAACAATATATTCTCTTGTAGCCTTCAATATTATTAAAACTTACCTAATTATTTGAAATCAAATATTGCGATGGAAAAGACACGCTTGGTGAACACATATGAAGGCAAGCATTTAGCTGAATATTATGAGCAATATCACCCATCATATCCAACGTTCATTCGCGAAACAGTTCTGGAATATCTGAGCAGGAACCATCCT